>WSYH01000250.1:0-46370 GCA_036426205.1 Ascaphus truei | reverse complement strand
GTCCAGCTGATGGAGCGAGGTGATCCAATTGCTGCTGCTGGTTCCGAACTCCTCCTAGTATGTAATGGACAAAAGAAAAGACCTATTAGCCAGCCACTAGAATCCATTAATCACTCCACAACAGATAAGTATGAACTTACAAGACTTGCTTGTTGTTTTTCCTTGAGACAATCTGTGCTTTAATTTAACCGCTCTCTTCCGAATATCACGAATCCCACGTGTTTATGTCTATCCTCCAGGGTTTCTGTCTGTTCACAGCATTACCACTTGGTCATAGTTCCCATGTGTTCCCAGAGGAAATACCATGAAAGATGATTTGCAGATTGATAAAAAATGTATTACAATCTAAAAATAAAAACAGCCGAGGACTACTTCACATAAACCAGGCTGTATAAAACAGCTGACAAACTTGCCGTCCGCAGTCTTGAATACAATCAGTAGGCGCTTCTGGGAGGATGGCGCTATTGTTGTTTGCAAACCCTGAAGTGGCGTCCTAACTCTCAGTAGTATCTGCGAGATTCACCCCCTCTATTTGCTATATCTCCTCTATCTCAGCTTGAGTGGCCAGCACTGCAGAATTGCTTGCTCACCCTCTGGGTACTGCCGTCCGCCCCGCGCTAACCTCGTGATGTCACACTCTGGCGTCCTCCTGATCTCTATGCTCCTGCTTCTAGAAGACCGTGTCAGTTCTAGCTCTCCCCCCTCTCCACTACGCATTTCGTGATTCAAAAAGGAATTACTACTATCATGGAAAAGAGGATTTGAAATGAAGTGAATAACAAAAAAAGGAATTAGAATACCTAATATTAAAAATCCTAAGTCACATATTCTACTTTCCATCCCTAAACTACATTAAGAACACACAACCAGACCCCCCGGCCGCCCATAATATCAGGCATCAGTTCGCTTACATCTAATCTGGCAAATTCATAGATCATGTTACAGAAATATGTCCAAAAACTCCTTCTTATCTAAGAGATACGTCCCTGTACTACAACTAATCAAGATGTTGAATGGGATGAGCAATTAATAATGGGTAACTGTGATGGTGTCTTTATACACCTCCATCAAAACACGTGGATGGTTTAAGGCAGTCCAGCAGACACTTGAGGGGATATGAATGTTGGAGATAATTTGAATCATTTATATTAAGTGGGATACAATACATACCAACCCACATTATTTTTAATTATGATGGAGATTATTTCCCTCCAGACATGCGGCACCGCAATGGGCACCCGTTTGCACCTAGCTACGTCAACCTATTTAGGATATGTGAGCGTGGCTACATATGGAACAACAACCCATATGGTGCAAACCTGGTGCTCTGGAAAGATTTATCGACGATTGTCTGTGGTGTCTGAGGGGGACGATAGATGATCTAAACTGTTTAAAGTATATTTGAATATAATCCTTTTATATAAAAATTCACATTTACCTGCAGTAGTATAAGTATCAATTTCTTAGACTTAACCCTGTATGTAGAAAACAATCAATACAAACAAACACATACCATAAGGAGGTGGATGCTAATACGTATTCTTTTGGCTTCCAGCCACCACCATCCAAATGCGATACAAAATATCCCGCAGGGACAATCCTAAGAATAAAAAGAAACTGCTCACAGAAGGATGTTGCAACCAACCAATTGAACTCCTTGAGAAAAAATTTCTTGAGCGAGACTACAGCAGGGAAAGGGTTAATAAGCTATCTGTGCAGTTAAGATATAGATAGGTCTAGTCTTATCAACCCTAATAATAATTAAACGTCCACTGTTCAAGGGAATTATTCCCTTTATCACCAAATTCATAGTATGGCCCCCGAAATAAAGAAAATTATAAATAAGCATTGTGGGGATCCTCCTTAGAGACCCAATATTGAATACATTCCTGCCAGAACACCACCAAATTGTTTATAAACGTGCTGACAACTTGAAAAGTAAACTATCACCTAGTTGTCCCCTTAGTGGGCCTAAAATAAGTAGCACCATGTGGTTATCTAACCTGAAAGGTTTCTTTACATGCAACAAATGCATAGGTTGTTCTTTCAGTGTTAAAGGCAGTAATTTCAATCAAATGTAACAGGTAAAAGTTATGATTGTAACACTTTTATAAACTGTAAGAGTATGTACGGCGTAATACTTATTATAGTGCCCATGCGTTGGTTGCAGTAGTGGGGAGAACAGAGAAACTCCAACTAACTGGCAGAGCAATTATACAATAAAAAGGGGGTTGGAAACTCATAGTGTGTCAAATCATTAAAAGCAAACACAACCAAAACCCATAGGGATTGACATGTAGGGCATAGAGTGCCCAAAGGCCAATTGGAGAGGAGGTGACAGCTGACCCATTTATCCAGAAGGGAGACCTTCTGATTTATACCCTCAAAACCTTGTCACTGCATGGTTTAAATATAGACTATCGATCCTGGCCTCCTTTTTGATAGATTGAAGTGACTCCCACTGCTGTATGTATGTTCAATCATGCAATATTGTTTCATTATATTATTTTTTTATGTGGAATGGTAAGAAATGTTATGTCTATGGCTTGGTGCATGCCACTTAATCCCAGGGATAATTCCCTAGTGCTCTTATCATGTAAGTAGATGTGGTGCCTTTTAATTCATTTTCTGATTATTCGCTTTTAATCAATATTTTGCAATAATTTGCAATTAGTATTCATCACCTTCCAGGTATATATAATCAGTAGGTAGCACTCCCCCCTCATCCACTGATGAAGTGACCACATTGCTTCACGAAACGCGTATGAGAGGAGAGCTAGAACTACACGTCTTCAGAACAGAGCATAGAGATCAGGAGAGACCCGACAGAGTGTGACATCACACGGGCTTAGCGCGGGCTGATGGCAGTTACCCGAGAGGTGAGCAGAGCACATTCTGCAGTGCTGGCCACCTCAAGCTGAATAGAGAAGCTATTCAAATAAGGGAATCTCGCAGAGTAACTACTGAGAAGTTAGACCCACTTCAGGTTTGCAAACACAATAGCGCCATCCTCCCAGAAGCCTGCCTACCTGATTGTATCAAGCTGCGGACGGCACATTGTCAGACTGTTTTTTACAGCCTGTTATGTGAGTAAGCCCTCGCTGTTTTTTATTTTTATTGTAATACATTTTTTATCAATCTGCACCATCATCTTTCATTATTTTTCCTTTCTGGGAACACATGGGAACTATGACCAAGTGGTAATGTGTGAACAGACAGAAACCCTGGGATAACATACAACACGTGGGATTCGGGATATCTTGGAAGGAAGAGGTTAAAAGCACAGATTGTCTCAAAGAACACAACACAGCAAGTCTGTAAGTTCATTACTTAATCTTTTGGAGTATTCATGGATTCTAGTTGCGTGCGCAATGGTCTTTTCCTTTTGTCCATTCATACTAGGAGGATTTTCGGAACCAAGCAGCCAAGCATTGGCATCACCATCGCTCCATCAGTTGGATATTGAAAAGAATTTCCATATCTCTATGGACTATCATTGGGGTGGACTGGGGTATTGTTGTAGCCTGAAGCGCCGGGTCATTGCATTTTTGTATAATTGAGCATACATATGTTTTGCTATTTTTCTTTTTTTGTTATATAGTCTACTCAGTTATGATGCAACCTTGGTTAAAAATCGATGCAGCGCAACATTCTAGCAGCTTTATTGGCCCTAGAAAAGTCTAAAGTGTTATACCTTAATGGACCAACATGAGACATTTTCATAAGTGACATTTTTAACGCTCTTTTTACTATCATTTTATCTAACAATAACTCTCATATTTTTCCATTAAAGCAGCAATTGACCCACCCCTCCCACTGAAGTCAATTTTAAAGAATAGTCATTGTAACACGAGCAATAGACAAGCAGACCGGCAGGTGGCCTGCATTTCTAAATATGGTGGTTGCAAAGTCTGCAAATTTGCTTCTGTTACGACATTTTTTAATAATGCCCCCAATAATCATCCATACTACATCAAACTCCCCATCAACTATTACACTGAGAAAGTAATCAACATGTTAATCAGTAGAGTTGGAAAATTACTGTATGTAAAACAACACTTAAACACACCCAATGACATTGAGAGAGATAATGCATTAACATTAGCTGCCAGATGTTGTGAGACAATGGTTTTTCAGTATACACAAAATACATTTGTCTATATACAGTATGAAGGTAATTGTGACGTAAGATTAATATATATTTTAAAAACAAATGGGTCAATTTCTGCAAGGTTTGGTAACTGCAAAGTTGGACAATACTAGTGCAAAAAGAAATGAACCAGTTTTATAAAAGTTCCAATATGTTTAAATTGTGTTTTATTAATATTAATCTGGTGATGTATTTTTTTTTAACCCAGTTTTACTCTGGAGAATTTAAGATGTAACCCACCAGTCAAGAGACTGAATTCTGTTACTATTTATGCATTTAGTTAAGGTGATTACAGTTAAGAATTTATTGATACACATTACTGCCATGTTTTTGTCTTGGTTTGTTAGATTATGTTCTGTTATTTATTAATTACATCATTATGTATACGGTGCAGTGTACTGTAGGACTCTCAGGTCACATATGAATTAAAATAGCTTCAACTACATGCAGAAAAATGCAAGAATACTAATCAAGTTGAAGAAAATGGAGTTAACAGCATATCTAGAGAGTGGTGTGCATTATATTGACAACACTGATACTGTGTCATAGTAGCATTAAACCTTGTTTTTTAGAATAAGACATGGCTCTTCTATGATACACTATACACTATATACCAGATCAGTGACGGGTTTCTTTTTGGCATCCGTTCCTATATTTCAGAGGTGAGCAAACTTTTTTTCTTCGCCCCCTGCCTGTTCTCCCCCACTGCTCGCGTCCCCCCTTAACTTTTTTCAGCGTTTCTGAAGTCACACTGTCATTTGATGTCACAATACCATGGCGACGCATCACTAGAAGCCACCGGAGAGCAAATAAGAGACTATACAGAGGCCTCCATGCTCCCCCAGCATTTAATTTAAATGCATTGGGCTTCTGTAAGCCCCACCCCCCCCCCCCCCCCCGAAAATGTTGCACCCCAGTGCTCCACAGTTTGGCACCCCTGCTCTATGTTATGTAACTTAAGTATAATATAAGCATTCAATAAGTCTTAGAAAGCTCAAAATCCAAACCTACTATATTGTATATATTTGTGAGTGCTATTGGGGTTGTGACCAAATGTGCTGTATAGAAGAAGAATAGACATGCACATTCTAAGCAAGTTCAAAACCCAACCCCACTAGTATTTCATATAGTCTGAAAACAACCACTTCACAGCACTGCAGGGTATAATAATGAAATTATTTTTTTTTAAATTGAAAAATATCCACACACATAATGTATAGTACAAGTAGAGAGGAAACCAGCTTGATACATATTATATAACAGAGAAAAACAGGCGCTTACCTTATATTTGTGAATTAGAGATGAAGATGCAAATAAATAAATATTTCAGACCAACAAATACAGTCTCTCTAGATGGTAAGAGATACACTTTGAATCACCTCTGCTTCAACCCCAAAAAGGGAACATCCAAGGCATCCAAGGCCCTTAATAGAACATAAAAAACAGAAACAATAGGGGGAGCAAGGGGTTAAAACATTCCAATTGTAGAGATAGATATGGAGAAATCAAACAGGAGGCGATCACCTTGTGGCGGGGAAGGGGTTAACTGGGCTTATAATAAAGTTCAGGCCCACTTGGTTAACCCTGACCCATGTGTTAGGGTCTTAGAGTGTCAGCTCTGGGACCCAGATGTCAAAAATTTATTACTGCAACTGTATACTGATTTTGCGACATTAAAGAATGATGTGATTTTATTTCTTCTCCGGGGATGCTGGGATCGGGAGATTTCTAGGCTGTAAGTTTCAGGGTGGGTTTGGCGGAGAAAGTCTTTGCAGAATGCATCTATGCAGCGGGGTTCCGGGTTATTGGATACCCCAAAAGTTGTATACGAAGATTGAGTGATATCCTCTGATACTGCTAAGCGCATTACTCCGCCAACCTTGTACCCTGAAAACGCTCTTACGACTCACTGCCAGAGTCCCTGCTGCAGAATTATCCAGACATGGTAAATGGGTATGAAGGGGTTAAAAGATATCTGCAGGTATACAAAGAGTCCTTAGTATAGCATGGGGCTCCCCAGTATAGCAGAGGTACCCCCATACTGTAAATGCCCAGGTATCCTGAGCCTAGAGTAGGGGTTCAGGAAGGTTATGAAGCTGAGCATTTTTGCAGTGTTTAAAAGTATGTTTCTAATGTGTGCCAGGAATGAGGCTAGTGATTTGTAGAGGAAATACACTCACTCCATGCATGACACCAGAATAGGAACTCATAACATTTTGCATGCAGCAGACAAGACACCACATCTTTTATTAAACGGGAATAGTTTAATATGTACAGATATTGCTGACCTGTATATGAGCTGAGGGCTTTCTAAGTTATAGACTCTGGAAGGCACAGATGGTTACAGGCTCGGCTCCGTTGTGTCTGTCCAGGGACCATACTTGAAAGGGCTCAGAGATGCCTAGGTGTGAGGCCATATGGGCCCTGCCATTGTTATAGAGCACCCATATCCTGGCATGAAACAAGGCTACCTAACACCCTTTGCTAAACAGCCAGCCGCTGTGGAGCCTCGCACCGTGGGGGGGGGGGGGCGAAGGGGAAGAGGGGGCTATTTCACCTGCCCGGGGAAGAGGCTCAGGGGTGGGAAACCCTGTATGAGTGTTTTAGATTGGTCGTTATGCGGTTGCTAAGGATTTTTGATTCGGCTGCAGGTTTTCTGGGACCTGGACACCAGAGGTTTGAAAAGCCCTGACACAGGTCTGATTTTTCTGTTCTAAGAGTTCCATCTAAGAGTTTCATCAGTTCCATCTTGTGTGATTACCTGAGATTCAGTCCCATTGGAGAAGGTCCACCTCTTGAGTAAATCGTCTACATTTCTCAGAGGATAAGTGACCGGAATATTCAACAGCCAGGGGCCAGAGGAATGAAAAGTGGCCTGGAATATTTTGCTGTGTGTTTGCAATTAGGAAAGATTAGTTTTGTTATCCCAATTTTCCAAAGTAAGTGTGTCCTTTTACTAGGGCTGTCAAGCTGTGTCTCGCAAGTTGGAAAATAAAAGTAATTTGTCACTAACAAAAAGAAATTTTTTGGTAGAAAGCATATGATTTATTTTAACGCACATTATTTCACGTTCAATTCCCACTATTACATTCAGAAATGTGGTACTGCTATGGGCACCAGGTTTGCCCCTAGTTATGCTAATCTGTTTATGGACAGTTGGGAGGAAGATTTTATCTGGAACAACTGTCCTCTAGGGTGAACCTGGTGCTCTGGCGGCGATACATTGATGATGTGGTTTTTGTTTGGGCAGGTAGTCAGGCCTCACTGATTGATTTTTGCACATATTTAAATTGTAATAATCTTAATCTCAAATTCACTTGAAATTTTAGCACTGAGCACATTGATTTTTTGGACCTTCACATTTATATTAGTCAAAATTCACTCCACACTAAAACTTTTTTCAAGCCAGTACAAGCCAATAATTACTTGCATGCTGACAGTCAGCATAACCCACAGTGGCTACGAAATATTCCTAAGGGTCAGTTGGTACGTCTTAAACGCAATTGCTCTGAAGATGAGATGTTTAAGATCCAGGCCAAAGATCTAAAAAGTAAATTCATTGAGAGAAAATATTCGTAGAGTCTCTTAGATGAGGCATTCGAACAAGTCAATAATATACAAAGAGACACTTTACTTAAATATAAGAAAAAGGACACAAGAGAAAGGTGTAATAACCAAGTTGCTTTTATTACTCAATATAATGAGATGGCACCTAAGATTAAACAGATATTTAACAAGTATTGGCCGATCCTATTGAAAGATGATGTTCTGGCAGAGATTCTCCCAAATAAACCAAATATCATATTCTCTAAGGCTAATAACTTAAAATCTAAGTTAGCCCCGAGCTGTCCGATAAACCAACAAAAACAGAAATAGGCATGGAATATAAAAGGTTTTTTCACATGTGCGAAATGTGTAGCATATTCCTATAGTAATAATGCAAACAGTTCACATCAAATGTAGCCTCTAAATGTTATCCCATCAAGACATTTATAAACTGCCAATCAACTTTTGTGATATACTTGCTTCAATGCCCATGTGGCTTGCAGTATATTGGCAGAACTCGGAGAACATTTCAGAGGCGCATTTATGAGCACATTTATAACATTAAAAAGGGACTGGTCACACATAGTGTCTCTCACCATTTTCTTATGTGTCACAATAAAAACCCCAAAGGTTTGCTATATCAGGCTATTGAGGTTGTTCAGGCAAACTTGAGAGGTGGTACTAGACTAAAACAAGCCAGTATGCGTGAAGCATACTGGATATATGAATTAAAAACACTATCTCCAAGAGGCCTGAACATAGATTTTGAATTGAAGGCCTTTTTGTAATTATGAAATCATTCAGTCCATCTTTTGAATGCTTCTTTGTTCATTATTTATTTTTTTAATGAGTAAATATTAATATGACTTTTATATTACTTGACATTTTAATGTTTTATGTTCTTTGTATTGTGTTGATTGTTGTATGTAGAGTAGGGCTTGTTTCTTGTGATGCCATGACCGTGGCAATTGCTGTGGTAAGAATTTAATTATATAATTAACCAATTGAATCACAGTCAGTGCGTATATATATCATCTAGTGTTAGTGTCATCACATTCCTGAAGAAGTGCGCGCATGCGCACGAAACGCGTTGAGAAGTTATTAATTCATTGTGAAGCTGTCTTTGGTGAAGGAGGACATTGTTTTAGCAGCCGATCCAGGTCTTAGGGGGAGAAAAGAGAAGGGAGCATTGTTCCAGGAAGTCCTGCGGCGTGTGACGTCATATCCGCCCGGAAGTCCCGCCTTCCAGTGACGTCATCATTCACACTGAGCACGAAGGGACGCATGGAAAGGAGCTCCGGTCACTACTAGACTACCAGTGGGATTTTTATCTCCATTGCCTGCATTCAATTACTGTGTTGTAAGTAGGGTCTCAATTTTACCCCTCTGGACCTGCTGCAATTGTTTGTTATCCTCTGGAACCCAGTATATGTGTTATTAAATAGCTTTGTGTATATTTTAAAGCCTTGCTAGTATTTGTCTTGTTTGTTTGTCATGTGTGTTTCGTGTTGTTAGTGTTCATTGTTCTTATCAACATTGATTGGCATACTGCACCATAATTTGTTTTATTTTTCTCCACATATTTCACTGCTGCATGGTGAGAATTATCTATTCATCTCATCTCTGCCCATTCATCACAAGGACATTATTGGGACTTTCCAAGTGATTGGGTGTTATTCACTATATGGACATTAATGGCGCCGGTAATCTCTTTTTTTCTATGTTTGTTGTTTGACTGTACTGTAATTTTTTGCCAGGCTGCCTGATTTTCACTGCCATCCAGGTACACTATTTAAAGTGTTATAATTTTCATTTGTTTCATTAGCGCTGTTTCACACCGTCTTTCTTTTTCGTTGTGTCTTTTTACTGTATTTTTGTGTAACATAGTTGTGTGCGTTCATCAGGTGAATAAACGCAATTTTTTTTAATCTCTCTGCTTGCTCAATCAATGATCCCGGTAATTAAAAGTTGTAATAAGCGGGTCCTACCGTGACAAGCTTTATTTAATGGTGGCAGCGTGTGGCATAGATTGAGCCTATGTTATAAAATCCTGCGAGGTCTTATAACATAGGGGGAAACTTGAAGATTGCGAGCTCCCAAAGCAAGAGAAAGAGTACACACGTTACACAAAGCAGAAAAAAGCGCAGGTTCTCCCTGTCACTTAACTTTGTGCCGCGGGTGAACATGGACCAGCAATGCACCAGGATTGTTACCCAGTGTAAAAGCTGCAGTTTACCGACAGACGGTCGGCCAGAGACACAGCTGGACGACTTGGAATCTCACAAAGCAGTTACAGCTTCACAAGAGGAGTGAACACTCACAACTGCAGTGGCAACATGGGGAGGGAATTGGCACCCCAGGACTTGCCGCACGTTTTGCCTCATGGAGGAGAAGGGTTACCCAGACAGGGGTCACATGGACCCGGGTAGCCCCCAGCTCATCTGCAGTTGCAGAGCCCACTGGGACAGCCAGGATGCAAGAGGTTAATTCAGCACTGGTGAGCATGAAAGAACAAGGGGAGGGAACAGGTCACCACATGGACACTGTTGGGGGCCATTGATAGAGAGTGCAACCGCGGTAGCCCCAATGGCTAGCGGTCTCTCTACGCATGGAATTGCTGCTCTGCTCACCCTGTGGGGACGGAGGGCTGCCCAGGACTTGGCCACACTGGCCAGGGCAGCCAAAAGCACACCTCAAAGGATTCTACAGTCTGCAGTCATTGGAAGTGCACCCAAAGTTGCAGAGGTTATCCCGGGGAGGGGGTGCTCTCAGTCCCACCAGATTGGTCAGTCAAACCCAATCTGTCAGGACCAGGGAAGGTCCAGTGTACCCCATCAGTGCGGGGTACAAGTGCGGTCTGAGCCCAGAGAGGAGCGCAGGAGGCTCCAGGTGTCTGAGTCTGACTCGGCCAGTGGGTCAGACCGGGACTCCTGGCACCGCGGGCTCTTGTGTGCAGAGCCGGGGTCTACCAGTTTAGATAGGGTTTGGACTGGTAGAAGACATCTAGGGGTACAGAGGGAGTATAGGCAACCGTTGTTACACGGGGTCCATTTCATACCACTAGCAGAGCATCAGGGGGCCACTCGCAAGAGAGCTCAGCTGTTGCAGCCTTTCTATGGGCTGCGGGCATCAGGGGCTGTGGCAGAGTTATGCCATGCCAGGGATGCCTGGCAGCAGGTAGGGAAGGTGGGTGATCATGCGAGGCCAGCCCTGAACCCGTTATAGGTAATAGGGGAACCTTACCAAGGGGTAGCTATAGACATAGTGGGACCCCTCATGATCCACAGTTGGTCTGGCCAGTGTTACATACTCATGGGGGTAGATTTGTCTACCCAGGATCCTGAGGCTGTGACGCTTGCCACCATCAATGCGAGGGCAGGGGCAGAAGCATTGTTAGAGATTTTTCCTAGAGTAGGTTGCCCTAGTGATATTCTAACTGATCAAGGGTCACAATTCAGGCGTGAATTGTTACAGGGTCTCTGGGGTGTGTGTGGGGTAAAGCACCAGCACACCATCGCTTATTACCCCCAGGCAAACGGTTTATGTGAGAGGTTCAATGGGTCCCTGAAGCAGTTGCTTCCGGCAGGTATAGGGATTGAAGGAACAGAGTTGGAGATTCACTCACAGCACTTGCTGTTTGCATACCAAGAGGTACTGCCAGAATCTACCAGGGTCTCTCCCTTCAAGCTGCTATATGGCCACAGGGTCCGGGAACCTCCTGACTTACTCTGTGAGGGGTGGAAGGGGAACATTACCCAGACTGATGCGTCTGTGCGACAGTCTGTGGCAGCTCTCAGAGACCAGTTAGAAATGCTTATGGGGTTGGCACTGGCTGATCTCAGGGAGATTCAGACCAAGCAGCAGACTTGGTGTGATTACAATGCCCCTAGCAGCTCATTCATTCCAGGTCAGCAGGGACTTGTTCTCCAGCCCACTCTGCAGAACAAATTAAAGGCTGTCTGGTCTGGGCCGTACCTGGTTTTCAGGAAAATGAATGAGTACACCTATTGTGTACAGGAAGATAGTGAGACAGAGAAATAGGGCTTATCATGTTAACATGTGTAAGGAGTATTTCCAGCAGAATGTGGCATCAGTGCTGGCTATTTGTAGCACACTGATGGGGGACCAGGCAAGCAATGCTCTGCCTGACCTCCTAGGGGAATCTAGGCAGGGCTGACACTGAAGCCTACAAAATGTGTAGGGGGTATGGCAGAGGTACTGTATCTGGGGCACAGAGTGGGTGGAGGGCACGCAAAGCCAGAACCAGAAGGGGGGAAGGCAATAGGGCAAGTGATGGGGGTTGCAGGCACTTTAGTGTACTAGACGAAGGTTGTTCCCAAGTACAGCGCCGTGGCCAAACCCTTGACTGACTTGACCCAAAAGCGACTCTCAGTTCTGGTAGCCTGGTCTCCTGCCTGTGACACAGCGTGTCAGGCACTGGAGGCAACGCTGGCTAGTGAACCCATGCTGGCTGCACCCGCCTACAGCAAAATATTCCTGATACAGACCAATGCCTCTGACTATGTTCTGGGTGCTGTACTCCATCAGAGGGGCAAGTTGCTATGCTGGACTCTTGCATTACAGGAGTGTGACTTCACAATCCAGCATAAGGAAGGCAGTGCGCACGGTAATGCCGATGGACTTTCCCACCAGGACAATCCTCACGAACTAATATACTCAAGACACAGGCCAGTTAAACCGCCAGACGAGGCGATTGTTACACAGCCTGCCATTGAGTAGGGGAAGTGTGGCGGGGAAGGGGTTAACTTGGCTTATAATAAAGTTCAGGCCCACTTGGTTAAGGAGAACGCAAACGGCGGAAGAGGTCTTGCTGGATGATCACGCGGCTGATGCTGGGCAGCAACAGTTGCCATTTCGTGTGAGTGTGTTCATTGTTTTTCATGTTTCATGTTTTAAACTGTTATCAATAAAGACTTTTATAGCCACTAACTCATACTTTGCCCATCCTTTGGTCTATGGGCGCCTGGGAGGGGAGCCACTCATACACCACACCCACTGGGGGTAGAATACCGAGACGTATCCACATCACCTGAGCAGGCTGACATCACCCACTGAGGGAACAGGCTCACATTAGGCCGTGTGAGTCTTTTGTCTATTGTCACTCCGCTTCAGGAGTCTGTACTTACCCACCTCATCCATCGTTGAGGGTGAAGTCTCACACAAGCCCGTGTGAGTCACTGAAATGAATTGCTTATATTTCATTTGCTGTATATTTAGTAGCATTCACTTATACCCCTCCCCTCCCATCCTCCCCCCCCCTTCCCCCCTCACACGTTGATGTATGCACTAATACTGTGTTTTATTTTATTTTATTCTGTTATATTCTTCATCATCATCTTGAGTTCCACGAGTTTGCGCTGACCATCTTCACACTCCACTTGGTTAAAACTGACCCGTGTGTTAGAGTCTTAGTGTGTCAGCTTTGGGACCCAGATGTCAAAAATTTATTACTGCAACTGTATACTGATTTTGCGACATTAAAGAATGATGTGATTTTATTTCCTCTCCGGGGATGCTGGGATCGGGAGATTTCTAGGCTGTAAGTTTCAGGGTGGGTTTGGCGGAGAAAGTCTTTGCAGAATGCGTCTATGTAGTGGGGTTCCGGGTTATGGGATACTCCAAAAGTTGTATACGGAGATTGAGTGATATCCTCTGATACTGCTAAGCGCATTACTCCGCCAACCTTGTACCCTGAAAACGCTCTTACGACTCACTGCCAGAGTCCCTGCTGCAGAATTATCCAGACATGGTAAATGGGTATGAAGGGGTTAAAAGATATCTGCAGGTATACACAGAGTCCTTAGTATAGCATGGGGCTCCCCAGTATAGCAGAGGTACCCCCATACTGTACATGCCCAGGTATCCTGAGCCTAGAGTAGGGTTTCAGGAAGGTGCTCACGCTAAGGTTATGAAGCTGAGCAGATTTGCAGTGTTTAAAAGTATGTTTCTAATGTGTGCCAGGAATGAGGCTAGTGATTTGTAGAGGATATACACTCACTCCTTGCATGACACCAGAATAGGAACTCATAACTTTTTGCATGCAGCAGACAGGACACCACATCTTTTATTAAACGGGAATAGTTTAATATGTATAGATATTGCAGACCTGTATATGAGCTGAGGGCTTTCTAAGTTATAGACTCTGTAAGGCACAGATGGTTACCAGGCTCGGCTCCGTTGTGTCTGTCCAGGGGCCATACTTGAAAGGGCTCAGAGATGCCTAGGTGTGAGGCCATATGGGCCCTGCCATTATTATAGAGCACCCATATCCTGGCATGAAACAAGGCAACCTAACACCCTTTGCTAAACAGCCAGCCGCTGTGGAGCCTCACACAGTAGGGGGGCGAAGGGGAAGAGGGGGCTATTTCACCTGCCCGGGGAAAAGGCTCAGGGGTGGGAAACCCCGTATGAGTGTTTTAGATTGGTCGTTATGCGGTTGCTAAGGTTTTTTGATTGGGCTGCAGGTTTTCTGGGACCTGGACACCAGAGGTTTGAAAAGCCCTGACACAGGTCTGATTTTTCTGTTCTAAGAGTTCCATCTAAGAGTTTCATCAGTTCCATCTTGTGTGATTCACCTGAGATTCAGTCCCATTGGAGAAGGTCCACCTCTTGAGTAAATCGTCTACATTTCTCAGAGGATAAGTGACCGGAATATTCAACAGCCAGGGGCCAGAGGAATGAAAAGTGGCCTGGAATATTTTGCTGTGTGTTTGCAATTAGGAAAGATTAGTTTTGTTATCCCAGTTTTCCAAAGTAAGTGTGTCTTTTTACTGTATTTTTGTGTAACATAGTTGTGTGCGTTCATTAGGTGAATAAACGCAATTTATTTTTATCTCTCTGCTTGCTCAATCAATGATCTCGGTAATTAAAAGTTGTAATAAGCGGGTTCTACCGTGACACACCTCTTAAAAGTTCTTCCCTCCCTTAAGAGGTGTTCGCCTCCTATTTGACTTCTCCATATATATCTCTACAATTGGAATGTTTTAACCCCTTGCTCCCCCTATTTTTTATGTTGATACATATTAGCAGGGATTTATTGACTTGACACCTTTATGTAACACACTAAAAATATTTGCATAAGTACGATATAAAATTACAATAATAGACTTTAAAGTCCTTATTAAAAAATGGTGTTGTCATGCTGGATGGTGGATGGTGGGGTGATGAGTTGCAGAGCAGCAGATAAGATGATCTTTAGATCTTTTCTACATCAGCTTAACTACAAACTAAGTACTCCAAGGTAGTGTTGTACCAGGTAGCGATTTAAAAAAAAAATGGGTAACGGGTACCCGGCCAAAATCAATGGGTCTACCTGGCAAGGTACCCGGCTCCCCGGTTTGACACTTACCTGGCAACATCTAGGATAAACAGCAGAGATCCTGTGGCGGTGGCAGCATCGGAGGTGTCTTCAGCCGGCGGGGGACAGCAGGAATCCCTTACACAGCACCGCAGCAGGTAAGCAGTGTGTGTGTGAGGCACCGGGGAACCACGTGACCGTAACAGGAGATGGAGTGTTCCTATTGGACACCCACCCCAACAATGAGCCTACACTCCTCCTACGCCCGCCCCACCTCTGCACCTCTGCTCCTGCCCGCCCGATCCACTTCTGCACCTCTGCTCCTGCCCGCCCGCCCCGCCTCCACACCTCCGCCCCTGCCTGCCCGCCCCACCTCCACACCTCCGCTCCTGCCCGTCCGCCTGCCCCACCTCCACACCTCCGCTCCTGCCCGCCCGCCCGCCCCACCTCCACACCTCCGCTCCTGCCCGCCCGCCCGCCCGCCCCACCTCCACACCTCCGCTCATGCCTGCCCTCCGCACCTCTGCTCCTCCCCGCCCGACCGCTCCACCCCTGCTTCTGCCCGCCCCACCTCTGCTCCTGCCCACCCACCTCCGCTACTGCCAACCCCACCTCTGCTCCTGCCCACCCTACCTCTGCTCCTGCCCGCTACACCTCTGCTCCTCTTCCACTCCGCTCCACCTCCGCTGCACCTCCGCTCCATCTCTGCACCTCTGCTCCCACCCGCCCCTCCGGCTGAAAGGTAAGTAATTAGATTTTCAGCTACTCTGACATTACCCGGCGCTGGGCCCACTTCTCAGTTGCCGGGTCTGGGTAATGTCCAGGTAGCTGGAAATGTGCCGGGTACCGGGTAATTCCGGGTACTCGGTACACACATACTCACAGGTTATATTGTAGCTGCAGGATTCCTTTTTTCCTTCTGAAGGGAAGTACCACTCTTATGTGGGAACGGCCAAGAAGGACTAAGTGCCAGAGATGCAGACGCCCACCTTGATTTTTGGATTGTGTTCCTTTTTTCATTTTTGTGTTGTCTTTTGGCAGTGTGCTGCACCTTTTTTGCACTTTATTGTGATATTTGTAGATCAGTGTGTTGTTTCTCTTCCTTGTCCCCTTTCCTCCTGGGTTTACCCCTCTCTGGGAGAGTATTTGTTTGGGTAGCTATATCTTGATAGTGCACTGTGCAATATGCTTTGTTTATGAGATTTGTTTGCTCCCTTTACATTAAATTGATTTGTGTTTTACCACTATTAGTTTCACAGCTTTTTATGAGTGCTGCAGGTACTGTCTTATTTGTGTATCTTTCTAGGGTTTAGGGAGACCCTTATACCTGCGTGCACCACTCTTTTTACTCATACATAGAAGTAGTAGTAGTGCTGATTGACTCTAGATTCTGCATTAAAATTATGTTCCTACCCAAATTTTTACCTCTTTAAACCACAGGTGTTAGTGATGTCATCACAATGCACAAACATCAAATTCAGTTACTTGTACGCATGCAGAGAATTGCAATTCTGTTCATAATGTATCTAATTTGGTCTAAAATTACCAGATGATGATATGTATGTTGATATTTAAATACTGGTTTCGTTCCTCCAGCTGTTTGCTTTCTTTATTGCATTTATTGCAGAACAATTTATGAAACCCATACAACCATGTATACAATTGTCTATGCAGACCACATTCCTGTTGCTTAGACACTGTTTATACTGTATACTAACACATATAATCTGTACAGGTATAAGCATGACATACACTAATTTAATTAAACTAGATGTATAAAAAAATCTTGCTATGGAATGCAATTTATCTTTAAAAAAAATTAAGAGTGGTTATGAATGTCTAACCTTCAAAAGCTTCCAATATCTGTTTATATCCTGAAGAAAGATAAACAGTTTTTCTCAAGGTTACACTATAATGGTCAGTTGTGTTCCATTTCATATTGCATATGGTATCTGTACAGCAGAGATTATATCTGTGAATAGAGGATATCAAAGTTTAGGAATTTTTAATTACAATTTTACGTAGTGAAGTAGAAAAGAAAGCGTTCTCTTCAGATTATTACAGAAATAAAAATGGATTTATTGTTGTCATTATATATTTTACTTATTTAGAAAAAAAAACACATTTTGTATTTAATTTTACTTATCCTGTAACATACTAATTACTTAATCAATGTGCTCACTGTTGGAATATCTAGAAATGTTTAGTGTCATGAGGAAGAAAAGAAAATGTTAATTCCACAAACTTGCTGGAGAAAGAAGTCAGTTGGCCAAAAATAATTTCATTTTCATTTCATTGGTGGGCCTGTTCTGCTGGTATCATACAACCCACACAATTGGGAGAGAATCCCTGTATATTAATATTTGCAAAATAGGCCATAGGCTAATTTATTTAGTGCCCTGTTCCCTAAAGACATATCACCAGCGGTAAAGAAGAAGAAAACAAGAAGGAAACGAAAAGGAAAGAAGGGTGGAAAGTATAAGGTGGAGTAAATAAGGTTACATTAAATCACAATATTTTGAAATACAAAAAAAAGGTTTCTGTTTGGAGTAAAACTCAGTAACAGAACAAAAGATAAAAAGCCCTAGTAGTACATGCAACTTGACAAATGATATAGTTTAAATAATCTATTTATCTTCTCATAAGCAAGGGTCATTTAGTTAAATTCTTTGAAATATGATGTGGCGAGTTTGGGTTCTAAGCTTACAGGGGCTGTGTGTGTTTGTAAAAATTGGTAATACTTTGGAGAAGTGAGGTAGATGTCCTGACCTAAGCTGTTTACCACTGTATAAGTTGGAGTGATATTTAAAAATATTAGCTGCAAAGTATTTAATAAACAAATCCTTCCAACGATATTCAAAGTCAGTTTTAAGGTGATTCATTGCTTCTATTTATATCAACATATTGATATAAGTTATTATTTAAAATTTTCTATTTTCATTTACCAACACCTTTTGTATTGTATGTCTTTATTTATTTATCGCCATAAGTGTTCATAGCGCTTCACAGCAGTAATACATGTTGTAATCATATAAATAACAAATAATATAAATAACAGGTCATGGGAATAAGTGCTTCAGACATAAAAGTAACATTAAGGAAGAGGAGTCCCTGCTCTGAGGAGCTTACACTCTAATTGGTAGGTAGTGGAACATATAGAGACAGTAGGAGGGAATTCTAGTAAGTGCGTCTGCAGGGGGCCAAGCTTTATGTGTCATGTGTCCAGGATTATTAGTCAGTATTAGTCACTCTTGAGTTATTCTGTAATATGTTCTAGTGTATATGGCTGTGTTGTCTATAGTAAAGAAGTTCTAATTATTCACAAGTTGGTTTTAAAAAGCAACATTCACCTACCTTTTTCGAATGTATGCACATTTCATGTGCTCTGTCCCGAAGTTCCAGACCTTAATGTGAGTCTCTCTCATCCATATTTCAGGGTCTTAAACTTCTGTGCAAATTGAATGTCACGTCGAATCAAACATATGAATGGTGGCCGCTGCCGGAGGAATTGCATACATACTGTATGCTCACATTCGAATATTAGTCCTCAAATCGAATAATGTCTAATACTCCTTTGGGCAAATTTTGACACATTTGCCCATCTATAATCTATATCATTGCTACAGTACATATCATGCATTTAAGTATTCTGTTGATCTCTGGTTTTAAATAACTTACTGGTTCATGTGCATACATTTGCAATCCACACACATCCATTTACTCCCTCCTAGTCATAACACTTAGGTTTGTTTCATATTTTCTAATGGCCAGGTTTCAAGCACTATAGAGCTGGCCTTTTCACATACACTGGCACCCTTTTCTTGCTTTCCCATGTCAATTTCAACATATATCTTTTAAATATGTGTTTTCCTTTTAGGAGGTTCTGATTGCATCTTGAATGATTTTTAGATTTTTAAATATATTGTACGTGCCACTTTTTCTAACGTTATATTTTTTTTCTATCCATGTATGTACTTATATGATAAATGTTCTTGATGTACTGTATACGGATAGTTGCAGTAAGTATATAATGCCATCAAAGTAGCACGGACACATCATCAGATTCCACGAGAAAGCGAATAATAAACAAAAGTGGGAATGAAGCAGCAGTGCTATTTCTGCAACCCCCTGACAATACAGAAGCACAACATTGTGCTTGACTCCTGAATCTATGGGACATCATATGGAGAAGGGATGAGGAACCCTGTAGTGAGATGAATGGAAGGGGAAGCTGCAAGTTCCAGTGCCTGTTAAATTCTATTGAGGCTCATGCTTGCCAGTGCAATAATTGTGTCATTTTGTTTCAATAAATCATGCGTTTTTTTTACCGTTAAGGGTGATTGTGCTCTCTTCTGCAGGTTTTCATGATCAAAACCTATATTTAATACCTCTAGTGTTAATCTTAAAATCAAATATTGATTCAATGTAAAGTTATCTTTGGGAGTGAGATTAATGGGTTAGAGACTTATTTTATAGTTATTGTTATCTAACTCAAACCCAATTATATCTGGATTACTTCTGATATGTATTCTGCGAGTGGTTTAATCACAAGGGCAAACATTCTATGGTGTGGGAGGCAGCCCAAAGGGCCACTATTTCTTAACTAAATTAACTCTGGCTGAGGAGCCAGGATATAATGCAGATATGTCTCTCAAAAAGTTTTCGCCAAAACCGAAGAATTTCAACACTTTGATCAGGTAGAGTAGACGCAATTCAATGTAAAAAGAGTTTTTTTTGCATATAATGACCGAACATATGAGGATATTCTTAAAGTGGATATTTGAATTAGGTCTCTATTTTGTCTAATGTCTGCTGCCTGTCTTGTGGGAATGAATATCCTATAATTAGCGCAATGAGAATTATCTTTACCCTCCTTTGGAATAGTAAAAATGGTAGTCTATAACATTTTAGATGGCAATTTAGAAGACTTAATACACTTGCTGAAATGGCTAACTAGATGTGGGACCAAAATGTCTTCAAATGTTGAATAATATATCTTTAATAACCCACCTGGACCTGGAGATTTATTGTTTGTAAGCTATTTTATAGTGTACTTAACTTCCTCTAGGGTAACAGGTTGCTTCAACCTGGTCTTTATATCAGTATCCAATTTTGTCAGGAAGATTTCGTTCAGAAATTGATTGTTAGATGCATTTACAGTATTTATGTTTGCCGTAGGTGAATTAAAATTTTATAGGGAAAAGTAGTAGTTTCCAAATTCTGCAGAATTCCTTAAAACCGCTAAGATAATTAAGGAGTTAACCAATCCCGCAAACTCTTCCAAGAGGCTTAACCATCCACCCTGGGGCAAATGCAGTACACCCTTCACGCACCCCCTTAAAGCACTAGTAACCACTTAATTACCTTAGCGGTAGTAACCGCTAAGGTAATTAATGGGTTACTGGTGTTTTTTTTTTTTTTTTTTTTTTTTTACAGAATTGATTTATTTAAAAAACAAAACAAAAAAATACATGTAGTATATTGCTTGGTCTGCATCTTTTTTTTTTTCCAAAAGTTTTTTATTAGGCATTACTTGAAATACATTGTATACATAGCAGACATCATATTGCCTAATACAGGTTTTCTTGTTTTAATGACAGTAAGAGGGAAAGACTCAACGCGCCCCCGACCATCAAACGTGGGTCGGCAGGGTTGGCGTGAGGACGGAAACAGAAAGTGGGGGGGGAGAGTGGGGGGGAGGTAGAGAGGTAGAGGTGGAGGGGGGGAGCGGGGTGGGGGTGGGGGAGGGGGGGTGGGAAGGCCCTTCCTCCTCAGTCCACTGCCCGTTATTTCGTCGCTACCACTGTCTTCTGTTGTAAGAGATGATCATTGTTAATCTTTCGTACGGGACAGCCACGGTTCCCATGTATTGTAAAAGGGTTCCGTTTTCGTTTTTAGGAAGGCCGAGAGATTTTCCATTAACATAACCTCCTGTATTCTCTTTATAACAGTTTGCCTAGGGGGGGGAGACACCTTCTTCCACGAGGCCGCCACCGCACATCTAGCCGCCGTGAGAATGAAGGAGATCAATTTACTTGTTGGGCGGTCAATGTTCTCGATTGGCCTGGCCAACAAATTGGTCAGCGGATCAATGGGTATTGTGAGGTCTGTGACCTCTGTGATTAGAGTCTGTATGGTTTCCCAGTATTTCTGAATTTTTGGACATGACCACCATATGTGGGCCATGTCACCCTTATGTCCGCAGCCTCTCCAGCATAGGTCAGAAGCCAGAGGGTAGATTTGATTTAGTCTAACTGGGGTAAGATACCAGCGAAACAGTATTTTATATATGTTTTCTTTGATTGTGGTACATATGGAAGTTCCTGAAGCTGTATCCCAAATACTTTCCCAATCCTCTCGGTCCATAACTGTGCCCAATTCTGCTGCCCAATGGAGCATGTAGTCATGAACCGGAGCATCTGTTGCTCGTTCTAGTTCTAAGTATATTTGCGTTATGAGACCTTTTTGGTGCGCTGTCTCCTTGCATAATCTTTCAAAGTTCGTGAGAGGGGGAAATTCCAATGTTGGTGATATTGATTGGGCGTAATGCCGAATTTGGAGGTATTTGAAGACGTTCAGACCTCTTATTTCGTATTTGTTTTGTAGCCTTTGGTAGCTCAGGAACTCCCCAAAGCTCAGGAAGTCAGCAATCGCTCGAATGTTTTTGGTTGTAAATTGATCGAATTGTCTGGGCTCACAACCTGGTGGGAATTTGGGGTTTTGGGTGATTGGTATAAGTTGAGATTTGGTGGTTGTGAGTTTGAATTTTAATTTGCATTTCGTCCATGTCTCCCATGTATGCCTCATTGGTCCTAATTGAAATTTATTTTTCTGCAAGTCTTCCCTGCTCAGGGACCAAAGGCATGTTGGCAGAGAAGGCGTGCCGGCGTATTGCATTTCTATATCTAGCCAGCAATATTTGCCGGGTTCCGCATTCCAAACTACTACCTGCCTTAATTGGGTGGCCTGGTAGTACCGCGTAATATCGGGGACCCCCAAACCCCCTCTCCCCCTTGAAGCAAGTAGAACTGTTCTCGGGACTCTTGGTTTCTTCCCCTGCCAGATGAAGTGGAGAATTTGTTTCTGGATATTTTTGAATTCTGTGCCAGGGATGTGGATGGGGAGTGTCTGAAAGTAATATAGTAATCTGGGGAGTATATTCATTTTCACCAAGATCATCCTCCCGATCCATGAGATTTGGAATGTTCCCCATTTATCTAGGTCTAATTTGATTTTCCGCAAGAGGGCTGGGTAGTTGTGTTGGTATAGGGAATGGTAGTTCCCCGATATCTTTACTCCCAGATATTTGATATAGGAGGAGCACCATCGGTAGTTGAAATTTAGTTTAAGGAGTTTCATCTCTGGCTCTGGCAGGTTGAGATTTAGTGCTTCGGATTTATCGTTATTGATTTTATAACCTGATATTGCTCCGAAGTCTAAAAGCTCTTTTTGTAGGTTTGGGAGGGAAATCTGGGGCCTTGAGAGTGTTAGTATTATATCATCTGCGAACAGGGAAATTTTGTAATGAGTACGCCCAATTTCTATCCCTTGAATATCTACGTTGTTTCGAATCGTAGCTGCGAGGGGTTCTATAGTTAGTGCGAAGAGGAGAGGGGACAGGGGGCACCCCTGTCTCGTGCCGTTTTGAATGCCAAAGCACTGGGCATTACTTCCTGGTAATTTGACCGTCGCGGATGAATCTTGGTAAAGTCTGCGGACCCCTTCTAGATATGCGTCTCGAAAGCCAAATTTGCGCATAGTATGGTCTAAAAATAGCCAGTCGATCCTATCGAACGCCTTCTCTGCGTCTAGGCTGAGTAATATTGCTTTGGTGCCTGTGAGGTGGATATGCTCAATAATATTAATTATTTTACGTGTGTTGTCCGAGGCCTGTCGACCTGTTATGAATCCAACTTGGTCAATGTTAATTAGCCTCGGTAGAATGGGGTTTAACCTGTTGGCCAAAATTTTACTGTATAGTTTGAGGTCGTTATTGAGAAGGGAGATTGGACGGTAGCTTCCACATTGCATCGGGTCTCTGCCTTCCTTATGGATTATGGCTAGGTTGGCCAGGGACATGGAAGTGGGGATCGAATTTCCTTCCATAAAATGATTGAACATTTTTAGTAGATGCGTGGATAGTATGGGCAAGAATCTCTTATAGTAGACATTAGTGAAGCCATCGGGCCAGTGTGACTTTTGTAGAGGATCTTTAATGCTTTTACCGCTTCTTCCAATTCTTCTTTCGTGATCTCCGCGTTGAGGACCTCATTTTCCTCTTCAGTTAGGGTGGGGAGTTGACAATTATCTAGGTAGGTTTTGATCGCTTCTGATGCTTTTGTTTCTAGCCGACCAGTTTTGGGTCGTAAATGATAAAGTTCTGTATAATATTTTGTGAACTCCGCCGCTATTTTTTTGTCACTATATTGTGTTTCGCCAGACCTATTCTTAATCGCTGTGATTTGGGACCTTTTTTGGATACCTCGTAGTCTGCTGGCCAAAAGCTTATCCGCCTTGTTACCCTTATCATAATAATGCTGATTAGTCCATTTAAGGGCTTTTTCCACTTTCTCCATTTGGGTCTCTGGCTATTGTTAAGGCTTTATAAGTTTTTTTTGCAGGGTTAGCTTTATGGGATTGTTCTAGTTTTAGAATGCTATCAGTAAGGTCTAGAATCAATTTTTGTTTCACTTTTTTCCTATGGGAGGCAATAGAGATAAATTTGCCTCTAATTGCCGCCTTATGGGCTTCCCATAGAATCGCTGGAGATGACACCGACCCCGAGTTAAAGAAGAAATAGTCCTTGAGAGAGGCTCTGATCTCTCTCTCTATCTCGGGATGGTTCAATAGGGAGTCATTCAATCTCCAGGAGTATGAAATCATCTTTTCGAATGGTGTGGAAAGGGTCAAGGTGATTGGGGCATAGTCTGACCACGTGATGGGGCCGATGTCTGATTTTGTGGTAGCCTCTAGGATGTTTTTGGTCAGCAGAAAGTAATCAATGCGCGAATAGGACTGGTGAGGTGCCGAGTAAAAGGTATAGTCTCTCTGGCCCTGATGCTGTGATCTTCATACGTCCACTAATGAGAACTCATCCATTAAATCCCTGAACCTTTTCCCTGTGATTTGGGAGTGGGTTGTACGGGAGTGACCCAATGCGGTTGATCTGTCCTCGGTGGGATTAAAGACCATGTTTAGGTCTCCTCCCACTATTATCGATGACAGATATCCAGGGTCTATGCCCTCAAGCACTGTTTTCAGAAATTCTGTTTGATTTTCGTTTGGGGCATATACATTGATTAGGACGATTGCTGAGCCCGCTAAGGAGCCATATACCACGAGAAATCTACCCTCCGGATCCGTGGTTGGGGCATATACATTGATTAGGGCGATTGCTGAGCCCGCTAAGGAGCCATATACCACGAGAAATCTACCCTCCGGATCCGGGGTCGTTTTGACATTATTGAATGGAGTTCCTTGTCTGATTAGTATAGCCACTCCCCGCTTTTTACTTTTAAATGATGCGAAAAAGCATGTTGGAAACACTTTTTTGAATACATTTGGGGGGTCCTGTGATGTGAAGTGGGTTTCCTGCAGGAATATGATGTCTCCCCCAGCCTGTTTCATGTCTTGGAGGGCGAGCCTCCTTTTTCTATTATTTTGAAGGCCTTTGACATTGAGCGATACTATCTTTACTGGGGCCTTAGAAGCCATATGTGGCTTTAGTGGACATGGTTTTTAAGGATCCTCCCTTCCCATCTGGGGGGGTCCTGGTCTTGTAGCTTATACGCGGGCTCAGCCCTGGCAAACATCTGAGGTTAGCTTGTTTTATTGAAAGTTGGACTGGGGGGACAATAGAAGATGTGGTCCGAGGTAGGGAGAGGGTCATGGGGGGGGACAGGGGGTCCGGTGGGTGGGGCGGTAGCATCTCCACTGGGACCAGAGTCAGCGGTACGGAGAGAAGAAGATAAGTTGTCATGTGTGAACCTGACAGGTATTATGCATGGTTCGTGGTCACCGTACCGCTTTTCGGCTAACGCGCCCATCGGGGTTGACTCCGGTGGCTCGGCATCCGTTGGGCTTGTTGCTGGGGCGGGTGATGGAACCCTCTGGTTCTTTTGTTTTTCCCTCTTAAGAATACTCAATCATGCCCTAGTTCCCTGAGGGGGGGAGGGGAGGGTTTCCTTGCGAGTGAGGGTTGCCCTCATCGATGGGTTCGCGGTGTTATATGGCTTCTTCATCATCGGGGTATGAGGAGGAGGTCAGGGGGAAGGAATGAGGGCGAGGCGGTGGGAGAGGAAGGCAGGGGGTGGGGTGGGAGGCAAAAAAGAAGTGGAGTGTGGTGGTTGGTGGGTTATGGCGGGGAAGGATCCCGGGACCAGGGAAGAGGGTAGGGTATATTTCGGGTGACTTTTCTTGTCGCGCGCTTGTTTTGATTCGCCTGTACATTAATCATACAAAGCTCGCTCAGCACGTCATATAGTACAAGTAAACGCTTAACAGTTGGTAGACAGTCAAATACTTCGATAATCCCATTTATACACATGTTGTTTTTTCTATCATTGTAAGACTTCGTTTTGTGGTGTCGTATGGGCGGGGTGGAACCTTTGTGGTGAGGCCTGTTTCGCTTGGGTATCAGGGGGGGGGAGGGAGTTGTGGGGATACCGGGGGAGAAATATACAGAGTGGCTGTGGAGTGATGGGAGTGTAAGGAAATGTGACGCCTGTGCTTCGGGCATGGTCCCGGCATAGTACACAGAAGCAGATGCAACAGCGACACTGACAGTTCAAGTTCCCAAGTTCGTTTGCAACATCAGAACCTTGAACCAACATAGGAATGCACATCAATTACTATGTCATGTCCCTTATACAGTTATGTCTTACTACTAGATTTGTTTTCAGTTGCTGTATGGTGGGGGGGTCATGTTCACTGGTAGTGCCGGGGGGGGGGGGGAGATCAGTGGGGGGGGGGGAAAAGCGTCGGGTGAGGGGGGTATCGTGGGTGTGACTGCTTCGGAAGGATCGTGGCTGCGGGTTAACTTGCTGTTGCCTTGCATGTACAACCGTTTAAGTCTAATTGGCTTTTGGCGGTCGGTCTGTCCAGCCTGCATGCGATCTCTCGTGGGTCATGTGATCACTCTGGGCGCATGTTTGCCCGTCCGTTATCCTCAGACCTCAGATCCCCCCGGGAGCGCAAGGACTAGGCCAAAAATCCTGGGATCTATTTTGTTCTTCCCTGTGTTTTGCCGCAGCGTTCAAGGTTAGACCGTTGTCCTGTGGTAGCTCCTAAGTGGGGATGTGTTGGGGGGAGCGTAGGGGAGTGGCGGAGAGGGGCAGTTTGTTTTTTTTTTCTTTGCTTTCTTTTTTGCTAGTCGTTGACCTGGTCGTCAGGTGTAACGGCGGGTGTTGTGGGCATCCTGGCCTCTAGCTTTGTGTCACCTCACCTTGATGCACGAGGCATATTCCCTTGGTGGAATATGCATGGTCCGTGATACATGGAGGCAATAACCGGGGTGTGCCATCTCTCTTATACACACTTTATTTCATGTATACATTAACCAACCTTCGGTTCACCTAACAGACAATATCCGCACCGGCGTGGGCGCAGTCTCTCTGCGTATGGGTGGGGCTCGTGGGGACCTTTCTATGGGGCTCGTAGTCACCAGGATGGGAGGGGGAGTGCGTGTTTATTATGCTCACCGTCTGGACGGGGGGGGGGTGCCTCAGGAAAGCGTTCGGGCGCATAGGTCTATAGGGGATTACTTGGGGTCCATGGTTTTCTAATGTGCGTGCGGGCTAACTGCAGTCCTGTACCCAGTCTGCTTGGGGCAGTGTGGCGTCACAGTCCCGTTCTCGCTTGTCTCTATATCCAAATGTTTCGGGTGCTGTACATCCGCTGTATCTCCGCTTGGCAGGTGAGTTGATCAGTGTGGTTTGTAGATAGCGGGTTAGCTTTTCTTAGGAGGGGGGGTTGGGGTCGGGGGGTTAGCTAGAGGTAGGGATCCCCGGGAAGGAAGGGGAGGGAGTGGAAAGCGTGTGGACAAGCCACTTCTGTTAATGGTAAGACCCTGTAGTTCGGCCAGAGACCCATCTGCGCGTCCCTCTCCGCCCAGGTCTCGCCCAAAAGGAGAGGCTTTTTCTCTTCTGTTTCTATCATGTAGTTCTCATTAGTTGGTTGTGTCTGAGGTTGGGGTGTTTTGTGTAGATTGCAATATTATGATACAATTACCGACCCTCGCTGTGCAATTTAGATTAGTGGTTTTGGGGGGGTGGCAAAATAGGCCGATAATTGGGGGGGCCCCGGAGAAGGGGGTGACTATGGTTGGTGGGAGGGGGGAGGGGGGAGTAATGGGGTGGGGGGGAGTATGGGTTGGACACGGGAGTGGGGGGGGGTAGGGAGGAGGCAGGGGGGCTTGGGGAATGAGGGGGGGTGGGGACCTTGATCGGGATTTGGTTTCTTTCTGTGCGTCCTTTTTTTTTTTGTACTCGGTAAGCAAGTGGGCTTTAAACTACTATAACTTGTGGTTTTCACACTGGACGTTTCGAACACTCTCTCACTTCGACACTCCATGTAGTGAAGGTTGTTCGCCCTGATCTTGTTTTGTGTGTGTTCTGTGTTTTCTGTTGGTTTTTGTAATGGTTCACCCTTTGTATTTTTGCTTATTTAAAGGCTGGCTAGTCTAACTTGCCGCATCCTTAGTCGGTCCGGACGGCTGATGGTCCTCTGTCTCCCGTGTCCTCTGACCATTAGGGAATGTGTCTTGATCTTACCGTCTTCTCATCCCCATTCTCCGTACACTCATCATACCTCTTCGCCCTTGTTCTCTGCCTAAACCAATCTGTCAGTCCCTTTGTCCGCCTCGATGGTGTGTGGTTGGTGTCCGGGGGTCGTTCGAGCTGTCTTCCAGGGTGTTGTATGGGCGTGGCGTAAATGGCGTCGCTGTCGGGAGCGTGTGAGCGACGCCCGCAAAATGTGACTTGAAACAGCTCCTACACACCACGTTGTCTACGCCTCCTCCTCCCTCGCCTCCACCGCGGGATCACAGCTTCTGTAGCACAGTCACTTCACTGGGGCCTCTCCATGCTCCTGCAGCAGGGAGTCCTTCCAGTCAATCAGGGCTTTTCAATCAGTGCCCTGGGTGTGATCGCTTTATTTCCCTCCACTTTCTTCTCCCTGTTCATTCTTTATTGCTCCGTGCTTCGTGTGCGCTCACCGGGGAACAAGGGGGTCCGCGTGTCGGCGTCGGAGTGGGAATGGGGGGGGCGGGGCGTCTAAGGCGGAGGTGCTTTACGAGTCGAGGGCTTAGGTGCTCTCGCCCGCGTTTTTCCGTTCGCTGACTCTTTTTCTTAATTTGTTGTTACTCGCTTTCCTCTCCCTCCTCTCCTCCCCACCCTAACACACCAAAAACCGAAAGTAACCGAGCCAAACAAGAAAGACCCCTTCCTCCCCCGGACTCTTATCCCCTTCCCTCCAAACCGATCCTTTGCCGACGGCCCCTCCTCCGCCCCAAGTCTCACCCCCCTTGCTACACCTAGCTCTGCCTCCCGTAAGGCCGTCAAACATCCGTCCCCAAGACACACCTCTACTTACCCCCTTCCCAATCACCCATACATGCCCACCCAAATCACGCGCTCTCCCCGGACATTACTCCCGGCCCCTGCCCCTCCCAATCTCCGCACTGACCATGCCGAAACGAGTCCGCCGAGGTCATGAAACCCCTCGGGGCGCCCCTAGACTACTACTTTTCTCCAACATCATCATTCATTCATACTGGCACTCTTCATATAACGAAGTGTCGCTTCTGTTGCCGCCTTGTCTCTTCCTTCTTTTGTCTTGTTGTTGGATATTCCAAAAGCAAACCCCCCTGGTCTAGGCGTGTGTCCACTGGCAGTTCGAGGATTCCCCCCCTCCCGCTCCCCGCGTTCCGCTGGTCCTGCGCTGGGTCGGATCCGGTTTTCCCTCTCCGCCTCCGCTCTTCTCGACTCACCTGTGCTGTTTGTAGAGAAGTGCATGATGGCTCTCCCCAAGCCAAGCCCTGGGTTCCGGGGCTCTTCCTCCTTCACACTGAGTAAACAAAAACAAATAACAAACGGGACTCGTGTGGGACACGCCGCTTATTCCATGGCCTCTAAAGGACGGCGAGGATCTGGGTCTCAGGTTTGCTCCTCTAGGCGATCAGGGCTGTTCCTCTGGGCGATCAGGTCTGCTGTTCGCTTGGCGGCGCCAATCTTTTGAAGCTCTTAATGGGTCCGCTGGCTTGCGCTCCCGTGGCTCCCTCCCCGTGGTGTTCTGTGTATGTGGCAGCGTCGGCCTAGTTTCGGCGGTGCTGAATCCTTGGCATCTCCTCTGGCAGTCTGTGGACCTCTGCTTCCCCCGCTTCTTGCTGACACCACGAGTCGGAACGGGATCCCCAACGGTAAGGTATGTTGTTATCGCCGAAGTAGTTGGGTGAGTGGTTAAGTTCTCGGCGGCGCTCAATCGTGATTTTAGCGAGATCGCTGAATATCTGCACCAGGCTGTTTTGGAAGCTTAGGTTGTTCAGCCTCTCTACTATCGCCGCCGATCACTTTCTACTTCTTGTGAGTAGTATGAGATGCGTAACTATGATGTCCCGCCTTCGTTTCGGGTCATTCGAGCGGGGACCTAGTACGCGGTGCGCCGATCTATTTCTAGATCTCTTTTATCCAGACCTTTGCACGATGTGTTGAAGTGGGTCGAACCAATAAGGTTTTATTAAATCAGGGAGAACCGTCTCTGGGACATTCCGAATCCTGAGGTTTGTCTCTCCGGTCCCGGTTCTCCTGGTCTTCATACTGTCTTTCAATACGACTCATTTCTCTTCCCCAAGCACATGATCTCATCGTCTGCCGCCGCTTGAGCTTGCAGGATTCCTCTACGCTTGCTCTCAGATCGTCAGCTCTCTGTTGGAGGTTGCCCATCTCTTCAACGCAGGCCTGTCACACATTTCTTGAGTTTGTTATCTGAGGGTCTTATGCAACCTATCATGCATATTGGAGAGGAGTTCCTCGAGGTAGGTGCGCTTAATTTCCCTACCTTCTATGGGTTGGTCCTCGGCCTGCTCGCTCCCCTCGTCTCCGTGGGGGTGTGGCCGTTGGGATCGGCGCCATCGGTTGGTTCCCTGTCCATTACTCGCGTGTGGCCGCGTTTGGCTTTCTCTCTGGAAATACTTTTGGACGCCTTTGGAAGTTGGCGTTTTTGCCTTCTGGGGCATGCTGCGGGTTCAGACACTTCGCGCTTTGTTTCTTTGCAGTCAATTTCGAGGGGGGGAAACGTCTTGTTTGATCGTTTTATTCGTGAGGGTTCTCAGAGCTCCCTGGCTAACCCACCATCTTGGATGACGTCACCGGAAGTCTCCGATCTAGTTTTTTAATAGAACGAATGTGCTCCATAATTCTGACCTCATCATGGTCTGATTGTCCGCCCAACGAATCCTCGACCAAACCGCAGGTTAAGTATAAACTCACAAAAATCTACATTCAATGAATAAAAAACTGGCAATGTGTGTGGTTTTTCTTACTGTGTCCAATACAATAGATTTGATAGGAGTGGCATAAGCAAAATATACATTTACCAGATATTAAAAAAAATGTATTAAATTTGATTCATGAACACGGTCTGACTCTGGGTAGTAAATACTAGCGAAAAGATAGTTTGCCAAGGATTTAGCATTGCTAAATGCAATTTTTGGTCCTTGTTCAATTGGCTTTAAGGTCTTCCTCCAGTGAGCACTTCCCAATGTTTCTGGATGATTGAGCGGATTTGATCTATGCCATGTAATAAACAGCGGATTGGACCCTTCGGGAGTCCCTGGTCTCCTGATTTAAACCCCCCGCCTAGAACCAGTTGAAACCATAAGACAGTACTCAGCTCATGATTACAGAGTTTGGCATTCATGTAAGCCTCCTCTATATTAATTTATAAAACATTTTACCAGGAAGTAATGCACTGAGAGTTACCTCTCATTTTCAGCTATGTGTCCTGGGCATGAGTTAAGACAACTGATATGAGTAAACCGCTGACGGTTAATGGCTGAGTGTCTCCAACATGTATCTATTGAATCTGCAGTCCCCTACTGGACAAATAAAACAGGCAGAAGTCTGAGTACCACTATATTTGTACCTCTTATTCTGTGTTTTTTTTCTAAATAAACCCAAGAAGACTGTGTCGGTAAAGCCCAGACAGTCGTCAGCGCACCAAGTGTGGCGTTTGTCACATAGTGGAGATGTGGGTCTGCAAATAATGCGGGGTTTAAAATGGCCGCCCAGCCGAAGTAAGTACAGACTCTGAGAGTAAAGTCTGGATATCTGAGTTGACTACAAGTTCTGCATACAGCAAAAATAGAACAGAGGGCGGTGCATCTGCTGCGTCAGGGTTAAAGGGAAACGATGTCCCACGCAATATATATGAATAAAAAAGGTGTTTTTATTGAGTGCATACACTAAAATAGTGCTACAAAGCGAACTCTGACGCATTTCGTCCCTGCCTGGGACTTTGTCAAAGAGTACAGGTTACTAACATGATGATGTATATATAGTAACCCACACAGCGCATTGGTCCAATTTAATTGGTGAGCAAACTGCAACACAGGTGATGCATAAATCGTTAATTATTCTACAGGGAACACCTATCCCTTAATAATCAATGGAGTTCACATACACAACATCATCATGACTGCGCAGGATTAACAAGACACAAGAATCACAAAATACAAATACATAAAGCAATACTTGTATATAAAAACAACGTAAATATATATACAAGTACCACAGTAACTAAGTAGCACAACCACACATACAACATATATATATATATAGAGAGCCTTATAGAGCTCTAATAAAACCCAATTAGGACTTTTAATATCCCTGATCACTTTTAACATACATACATACATACATACATAAGATATTATAGACAGTGGATCCTCTCAATGATATATATATTATAGAGGCTGATTTTGATAAACTATTTTCTACCATGTATGTTAAAAGTGATCAGGGATATTAAAGTCCTAATTGGGTTTATTAGAGCTCTATAGGCTCTCTCATATATATATATATAATATATGTGCTTATGTTTGCTGGTTCGATGTCTACTGTAGTTACGGTACTGTAATATATATATTATGTCTGTTTTTTTATATACAAGTATTGCTTTTTTTTTTTTTTCAACTTATTCTTTATTTGTTTTTTTGTTTTGTTAAGAAAAATGGGGAGTGGGATACAAAACACAAAAAGGGGAACATGTTACTTGCAAATCACATACAGTTGTATCAAGTGAATAACACATTCAATGGGGAGACAATAATGGCATCACTGTTATTACAGCGTTTAAAGTAGTGAATACAGAAAATTAACTCAAAAGACTTAAAAGGGGAAAAAGAAAAAGAAGGAAATGTCATTGCTTTTAGAATATTCATTTCTTTTGTTGTCATACCGGCTTAACCTCCATGCATTTGTAGAGTATCCGAATCTGGATACTGGATACCCTCCAGGCTAACCTCTGCATTTTATACAATTACGATTCCTTATCACACCAGGGTTGACTCAATAGTGAAGCTCTATTTATTTATTGTTATATATTTTTTTTTTTTTTTTTTTTAATTAATTTCCTTAGCTAGTGTGTTTTTACCCCACCTATTTTTTGGTTTTCAGGACTGGAGAGTAGCTCTCGAAAGATATCTATTTCCTATATAGGTTCTCCACGGTTCCCAGACGTCTATGTATTTCTGTACTGTGTCGTTTTGTATCCCCGTCAGTTTTTCCATAAGACAGATCCTCCATAATCTCGCTTTTACAGCGTGTATGGCCGGCTGCTGTTCCTGTTTCCAGTCTTTGGCTATTTCGCATCTGGCAGCTGTATATATGTGTGTCAGGAGTTTGTCGTCAGTTTTTTCTATGCTTTCAATTGGTCTGCATAGCAGTACCTTCCAGGGGTCTAGGGGGAAGTCATACCCAAGAATTGTCTGAGCCATATCATGTGTGGCTCTCCATAGCTTTGTTACCTTTGGGCACGTCCACCACATATGTATAAACGATCCCTGCTGGCCACACCCCCTTGTACACACTGGGGACATGTTTCTAAAAAATTTGGACAATCGTAGTGGGGTGTAGTACCATTGGTGGAGCATTTTATATGCATTTTCTTTTATTAATACACATGTGGAGCTCTTTGCTATTCCTTCAAATATGTTATCCCACTGCTCTTGATCTAGCTCTCCCAGCTCTTCTTCCCACCTCGCCCTCCATTTGGGCTTTATCTCCAATTCCTGTTTACCTTCTGCAAGTATGCTGTATACTTTAGAGATTAGGCCCTTTTTGTCCTCCCCCATGAGGCACAAATCCTCAAATGTTGTGAAGTCGCTGTACGGACCTGTCTTCTGTATGTGGTCCCTCAATTGAAGATACCTAAAAAAGGCCGAATCAGGGAGGCCATAGTCTCTCTTTACTACCTCAAACGTCTTAATAGCATTGTTTGCCCATAGATCTTTTACCCTTATGATATCTGCCTTGCACCATTCTTTAAACGCTGTTGGTTCCGTGCCCGGGATAAAGCTAATATTGTCAAATAGTGGTGTCAACTGAGGTTTGTTGGTGGATAGCCTATGTTTAAGTTTCAATGAATCCCACATGGCTAGCGAATGTGTGATAGATTCCAGGGGCACCATCAGTGCTGGTCTTTCTTTCTTTGTTAACCACAGTATCATTTCTATGGATGACCCAGATATCACATCGGACTCAATTTCCACCCACTTTTTCTTCCGTTTATGTGCATGCCAGTGAACCAGTTGGCTTACATGCGCCGCTTGATAATATTGCCACAAGTGTGGCAAAGCTAGCCCTCCTGACTGTTTGGATCTATATAATGTGGGCAGTTTTATTCTCGCTTTTTTGTTATTCCATATGAATTTTGTGATAGCTTTCTGCAGCTCATGCATGTCCCTGGCTCTGACCTGTACTGGAAGTGTGTGGAAAAGGTACAATATTCTTGGCAATAAGTTCATTTTGATGGCAGTTATTCTACCCAACCATGATATATGATATCTGGACCATTCTTCTAATTCTTTTTTCAGCGTTTTTATTAGTGATGGGTAGTTGGTCTCATATATAGTGTCGGGTGTGTTAGTCAACCATATTCCCAAGTACTTTATAGCCTGTTTCTTCCATGCGAAATCAAAGTTTAAGTTTAAGTTTTATTAGAGCTCTATAAGGCTCTCTATATATATATATATATATGTGTATGTTGCTGGTTCGTGCTACTTAGTTACTGGTACTTGTAATATATATATTATGTCTGTTTTTTTATATACAAGTATTGCTTTTAATTGTATTTTGTGTGTATCTTAGTGTCTTGTTAATACATCTGCACGTCCATGATGATGTTGTGTATGTGAACTCCATTGATTATTAAGGGATAGGTGTTCCCTGTAGAATAATTAACGATTTATGCATCACCTGTGTTGCAATTTGCTCACCAATTAAATTGGACCAATGGGCTGTGTGGGTTCACTATATATACATCATCATGTATAGTACCTGATACTCTTTGACAAAGTCCCAGACAGGGACGAAACGCGTCAGAGTTCGCTCTGTAGCACTATTTTAGTGTATATGCACTCAATAAAACAACCTTTTTATTCATTTATATTGCGTGTGGACATCGTTTCCCTTTAACCCTGACGGCAGCAGTGCACCGCCCTTCTGTTCTATTTTTGCTGGATTCCCCTGGCTTGGAGCACGCTACACGTCACTTCCGGTTCAGAGATCCTGACGTCATCGGCTGATGGTGGACGCCGTACGCGGAGCGCGGACCAGAGACTCGGCGTGTCAAGAAAGTGAGTGCTTTTGCTCTTCTTTATCCCCCGTATTTACCTCCGCTGTTGGGTCATCTTGTTCTTGTGTGGTGCCGGGATTAGAGAGGCAGTGGCGGAGGGTGGCGGCATGCTTAGCCGTTCTGTTCCTTCTCAGGGGACGCGGCGGAATTGTTGCCACACGGCCTCCCTACCACTATCCAGCCCCTACCCGTGTGAAGCTACAGCACTCGATCAAGTGGGGTGATTATATACTTATTATATGTATACCACAATGGGACTTTGAACGGAAGTTTGCTTTATCAATACACATACAGCTTATTCATTCTGGATGATTAGTATTACTGGCATACAATTTGGAGCATCAGTGTTTCCTTGAAGTGATTCTGGGATTTCCTTTACAAGTTCTGCATACAGCATACACAGGGAAAAGTGTGAAAAGTATTAACGCAATAGCACCTCCAGAGGTCAGAGTGAAGAATACACCTGAAAGTGCAAAAATGGAGGAAAAAATGTGTTTAATGTGTCATGTGTCTGACCACACAAAGTGGTGTCCTTTCAGGAATTAGCGTCTGAGCACCCAGTGTGTCCCCGCAGAGCAGTGTGAGAGGGAGCACGAGAATGTTCACAAACTGAAGCAAGAGCTAGAGGAGCAGAGACGCTGCTCCATCCCCAACAGTCAGGATGACCAGGAGAAAGAAACCTGGAAAAGGCAAGCTGATGGGGACCCTAGCAACGAGATTTGTAGAGGCCCTAGACGTAATGAAGGCAGAGTTCATAAACGTAATGAGGGATGCGTTCATGCACGCAGAGCCAGCGCAGCGCCAGGAAGAGATGGAGTCTCTGAGAGCAGAACTGTGAGATGTACGCAAGGAACAGGATTCTCTCACAAGTGGACTAAACGTATTGAAAAGGGAGAAAAGCATTCAAATTATTCAGAAGCCCTGCAAAGCTCTTATCCAAGGAAGAAGGGAAAGAGAAAATTATCTGCGTATACGCGCCGCAACTATCATCCTACAGGCTGCCTACAGAGGGATGAAAACTCGTCAGTTTAATCATCTCGTTCTCCCTCACCTGCTCTCCTAATTACAGAAACAGGTATTTATGGCAGCTAGCCATGCTGCTTCATTCTCTCTTCTAGAGCCTGGAGGCACGCTGCTCCCATGTATCCTGTTCGTGGAGGACGCCCCCACCATCACTTTCACTGTCCGGAAGAATTGCCTGGACTCTTGGGACGCTGTCCCCATCTATCAGTTAAGCTATGTCTAAAGACTGGATATTATTGCGTATCTAATGACCCTAAATGAGAGGGTAATGTTTAAGCTGGGGAACCAGGTTTGTTAGGGAAGGGTCCCTTGAATTTGTTTTCCCAAATGTGTTTTATCGCATCTATTGATGGTCAGATACCCATGACTCTGCATTTCCAACCTTTATACGTGTTTGAGAGCCATATTGCACTTCTAACTCTGCTGCACGTGGCTTGTCCCAGAACACCCAGCAGGCCTGGGGACTTCCTATGAGAGGCAATTAACCATGAATAATCACTTAATGTGACCATGCGCCTTGTAACAAGATAACATCCCTTTGTGCAGACAAAGCCGAAAAGGTACTCACCAGAGACAGGAAATGGAACAGTTTCACTCTTTATTGGTGTCAGATGTTCCTCAGTGTTCGGTTCTTCTTTCTCCGACTTAATCTCTAAACTCTCCAGTACAACCACTGGGAAACCTGGCAATAAGAAAAGGGAAATCCATCATGTAAAGCTGGGAGTGGGGGCGCTTCTTGTGACATCAGAATACAGAAAAACTCCGTACTGATTCCAATGGGGGAGGGGTGAAGTGATTGATTTTACTTTGTTAGTAACCCTTTGAGTGCTGAAGAAGTTTTTACCCCCAAGCGCGTACAATATTTTGGGAAATGTTGGATTTCAGTCCATTTTTTAAACATACTGAATACAGAAAAGTGAGGATGTAAGGGTACTTACCACAAACAGGAAAAGCATCTATTTCTTCCTTTATTGGGGTCAGATGTTCCTTAGTGTTCGGCTCTTTCTTCTCTGACATAATCTCTAAACTCTCCAGCACAACCACTGGGAAACCTGGCAATAAGAAAAGGAAAATGATCATGTAAAGCTGGGAGTGGGGGCTCTTGTGATTTCACCTCCTGATATTGGTATAATATAATACCTCTTGTAAAGAAATGTATTACTAGCCCTTATGGCAGAAAATGACAAAGAGTTGGAGATATATTATCTTCTTACCTGCTGGTGGTCATGTGATAGAAAACAAAGACGCTCCAAGAAGGAGGTGATGACAGTAAATTTGCTAAATAATCTTAACTTAATAAAGTAAAAAACGTGATAAATACTGTGACTTAGTCCCAGGATATTAGACAGCTTTCTGTCTGATTTAGGTCAGAAAGTGCAGGAATAGTACAAAAAGATCCATTCCACAGCTTCACATTTACTCAGGCTGGTGGACGGAAAGTCCAGGCCACAGTTTACAATGGGTCTAGTTCTCCCTCACCTGCTCTCCTAATTATAGAAACAGGTATAAATGGCAGCTAGCCGTGCTGCTTCATTCTCTCTCCTAGAGCCTGGAGGCTGGGGGCACGCTGCTCCCCTGTATCCAGTTCGGGGAGGACGCCCCCATCATCCCCTTCACTGTCCGGAAGAATTGCCTGGACTCTTGGGACGCTGTCCCCATCTATCAGTTAAGCTATGTCTAAAGACTGGATATTATTGTGCATCTAGTGACCCTAAATGAGAGGATATTGTTTAAGCTTGGGAACCAGGTAAGTTGGCCCGACAACCGTTAGAGAGGCTAATACTCTGTATAGTTAGATTCCTAAAAAGGGATAGGTGTTACTTTTATGGTTTCTTTTGATCCTTAAAGTGACGGTGTTTAAAATGTTTAGTGTCACTTATTTATTATTTATAAAATATTTTACCAGGAAGTAATACATTGAGAGTTACCTCTCATTTTCAAGTATGTCCTAGACATAGAGTTAAGACACTGATATGAGTAAACCTCTGAAGGTTAATGGCTGAGTGCCTTCAACATTTATCTATTGAATCTGCAGTCCCTTACTGGGACGAAATAAAACAGGCAGAACTCTGAGTTATGCACTATACTGCTACCTCTTATTCTTGCGTTTTTTTTCTAAATAAACCCTAGAAGACTGTGTCACTTATGGTGGAGAATGTGGGTCGACACTAAAAAGACTGTGGGTTTGCAAATAAATGTGGGGGTTTAAAATGTCCGCCCAGCCGAAGTAAAGTACAGACTCTGTGAGTAACAGTTCTGCATACAGCATACACAGGGAAACGTGAGAAAAGTATTGACGCAATAGCACCTCCAGAGGTCAGGGTGAAAAATACACCCGGAAGTGCAAAAATGGAGGAAGAAATGTGTAATATGTCTATTCAGTCGGTGAGGACACCCCCATCGTGACTTTAACTTTCCGGAAGAATTGCCTGGACTCTTGGGACGCTGTCCCCATCTATCAGTTAAGCTATGTCTAAAGACTGTGGCTATTATTGCGTATCCAATGACCCTAAATGAGAGGGTATTGTTTAAGCTGGGGAACCAGGTTAGTTAGGGAAGGGTCCCTTGAATTTGTTTTCCCAAATGCGTTATATCGTATCTATTGATGGTCAGATATACATAACTCTGCATTTCCAAACTTTATACGTGTCTGAGAGCCATATTGCACTTCTAACTCTGCTGCATGTGGCTTGTCCCAGAACACCCAGCAGGCCTGGGGACTTCCTATGAGAGGCAATGAACCATGAATATTCACTAATTGTGACAATGCGCCTTGTAACAAGATAACATCCCTTTGCGCAGACTCACCAGAGACAGGAAATTGAACAGTTTCACACTTTATTGGGGTCAGATGTTCCTCTGGGTTCGGTTCTTCTTTCTCTGACTTAATCTCTAACCTCTCCGGTACAACCACTGGGAAACCTGGCAATAAGAAAAGGGAAATCCATCATGTAAAGCTGGGAGTGGGGGCGCTTCTTGTGATATCAGTATACAGAAATACTCTATACTGATTCCTATGGGTGAGGGGTGAAGTGATTGGTTTTACTTTGTTATTAACCCTTTGAGTGCTGAAGAAGTTTTTACCCCCGAATGCTGAAAACATTTTGAAGTTACCAATGTTCAAAACTCAATAACAACAATATTCCCAATATAACCTTAGACAAATGATTTTTTTTCATTAGAACAGGTATCTTATAATTGTATGCATGCTTTAATATTATTTCCCAAAATATTGTACACATTTCAGTCCATTTTTTAAACATACTGAATACAGACAAGTGAGGATGTAAGGGTACTCTGTGTCTGTCTCTTCTTACTCCGATTTAATCTCTAACCTCTCCAACACAACCACTGGGAAACCTGGCAATAAGAAAAGGGAAACCCATCATATAAAGCTGGGAGTGGGGGGCGCTTCTTGTGATTTCACCTCCTCTGATATTGGTATAATATAATACCTCGTGTAAAGAAATATATTACAGGCATACCCCGCATTAACGTACGCAATGGGTCCAGCGCATGTATGTAAAGCGAAATTGTACTTAAAGTGAAGCACTACCTTTTTTCCACTTATCGATGCATGTACTGTACTGCAATCGTCCTATACATGCATAACTGATGTAAATAACGCATTTGTAACAGGCACTATAGTCTCCCCGCTTGCGCATACCTTCGGTACAGATAGGGAGCCGGTATTTCTGTTCAGGACATGCTGACAGGCGCATGCGCGAGCTGCCGTTTGCCTATGGGGCGATATGTCCTCACTCGCGAGTGTACTTAAAGTGAGTGTCCTTAAACTGGGGTATGCCTGTACTAGCCCTTCTGGTGGTTCTATAAGAAAACAAGATTAGTTTGGGTGTTTGACTCGCATAACTGCAAAATAATCAGATATTCCCCCTTGCAGATTTCAAAGATACCAAAATATCTCCTCTACTCACTTAACAAGCGTGGATCAATGCTGGCAGTGGGCAGTGTCGCTCTGGAGGTGCTGGCAGTGGGCAGTGCTGCTCTGGAGTTGCTGATAGTGGGCAGTGCTGCTCTGGAGGTGCTGGCAGTGGGCAGTGCTGCTCTGGAGGTGCTGGCAGTGGGCAGTTCTGCTCTGGGAGGTGCTGGTAGTGGGCAGTGCTGCTCTGGAGGTTCTGGCAGTGGGCAGTGCTGCTCGGGAGGTGCTGCCTGGAGGTTACTTAATCTATATGTGTTGGATTTTAGAATGTGCCTGTATATAAAACAGAATTGGAATGAACATTTTTTTTGGACAAATATGCAGCATTTAGTATCAGCTCTTTCAAACCTAAATTATTAACCCCAAAGGAGTCGTAGAAGACAGGGGCACCAAAAAACACATATGGTCCATCTGCAAACAGGCACTTAATTTCAAACACTGCAAAACTTTAATGGCTCAGGATTTTGCCACAACATAACCATCTAGAAAAGTATAAAGAGAGTCGGAGATTAACAGCCAAAAGACCAGTAAAGTCCTCATAGTGTAACATAGTAACATACTGTAATGTTCCATAGTATGAAGAAAAAGCAGATACAGTACATGAGTGAGACTTTGATAAATGCTCCCGATACTCTTTCAGGTCCAGCAGTTCTGCTCCATACTGACACAGTCTCACTTTCCTATTTCATACGGTGAGAAGTGGGTAATGCAGAGGAACCAGTGCAGTAACTTCCCCTCACCTTACTCCACCATAATAAAGAGGGGGGTTTGATCCCTCACACCCTCATTCATTTGTTCCTCGATCACCTCCAGTTTCTCACATTCAGCTCATTTGTACCTGGCAGGACATTCTTATATAAAGGAATGCCTGGGGAAACACTGACATTTTACTCAGATTATTTATTTTCCCCGGTCTCTCAATGTCAGCACATGACATGAGGGAATGTGCTCTGCCCATCTGAAGGTAGGACACAGACTTCTGACCTGCTCACACCCTTATAAGCCCGTCCTATTATGACGGGATCACTGCTTCCCGACCCAGATCATTTCTGGGAATAGTTATATTCTGAAACTGAATCAAAAGCACTATTCTCTGTGTTATATCTGTGGAAAGTATCTACACGTATAATACAAGTATTGCAAACACAATTTAAATCTGTCTATGAGTGGGTTTATTGGCTTTGCATCTCATCCAAGGCTATGTTTAAAAGCTGTGTTTAAAGCAGCAAGCATTGGCTTAAGGGTTTTCCATGCAATAATGGACTTGACAAAAAGGTGGCACTGTGCGCTCATTTGCATGTCATTTCCCAGAATCCCTTGCTGCAATATATATATATTTATTATTTGTTTTTTTTTCCGAAGCAGAGTTATGTGAAATTATATAAACTTGCGTAAGATGGCATTCAAAGTGAGTTAGTACGTACATAGCAACAGCAATTCCCTATGCCCTCTGTCAAGGCCTGGGATAGCTCTCCTCTATACACGACTATTACTCTGCATCGTGGGTCTAGAGTTGCTGACGGAGCAGGATTTGGAGGGTGAATACAGCAAAGGTAACAAACACATTGGTTGTACGTTATTTAATTATGTATATTTTTAGGATGCCCATTAACTGCCAATCTGCTTATCTATGCCCCTTTATGGGTATAGATAATCGGTGACAAGCAATGTATATTTAGGCAAATGGTTGTTTTGATTTCATTGTAATGTATTGAATTTTGTGTGTTTTTATTTAGGTTGCCCATTCATTGTCAGTTTGGCAATCTATGCCCATATTCTGGGAATGGCTTATCAGTCACAGGCTTTACTGTCAAATGCTTGTTTTATTTAAACAGAGAGACTGCTCCATCCCCAAAAGTCAGTACGCCCAGAAGAAAGAGGCGTGGAAAATTGAAGCTGCTGTGATGAAATCGGCAGAGCTGAAAAATATGACGAACGAGACATTGATGCAAACTCAGAGCTTCCACCTCTTTCCTGTGCTTGCTCTAAGTGGAAAAATTGCAGGATCAAGCTGAATTTTTCAAAAATAAAATGGAACAAGCTCTGAAGCCATTAGAGGTCAAAGATAGAGATTACAAAACTAAGGCCGCGCTTATAGAGCCGGCGACGTCGCCCGAAAACAAAATGCATTGCCGCCAGCACGTGCCCTTATAGTAAGCGCGACGGCGACATTGCGACGGAGCGCCGTCGCGAAAACTGGTAGTCAGCAAATTTTGATTTTTCAAGGGCTGTCACCTCATGTGACGACCCTTGAACCAATCAAATTCCCGAAAACCCGCACCGCCGCTGTTCAGCGAAATATAACTTTTGCCTGTGGCGACGGCTGACGTCACCCGTCGTGTCGCCATCGACGGCACCATAAGCACGGCCTAAGAGACACTTGGGGGACTCACCATTTGGACGTCACCAGGGATGGAAGCCAATCGAGGGAGCTCCTGGGACCCTCACAAGAATAATAATAATAAATAATAATACAATTTTTCCACAACAAAAAAGGCACAACAAGCAACACAAAACCTCAGAACCTAACCAAGATGGCAGTAAAGTATAAAAAATCCACAGCAAAGGAACTTACATGCTTCTTTGGAGGCTCTCAGCGTACAGCCGAAAATGAGGGAGTAGATCGGGGAGCAGATAAAGCATGTGAGCAGGAAGATCAGGCTGGGGAGGGCCACTTGAAGAGGGTTCATCGAGGAGCTCTTTAAAAACGATAACACAATCATTTCAATTATAACTCCGCTCAGCAGTCAAAGAATTTAAAGAAGAAATTTGCCGTTTTGAGCCAGCGGACCACAGACCTAGAGTTCAAAATTGAGGACTCCCTCCAGCTGCAAGCACAAACAGATGACTAAATCCTGAAACTGATTTCATAGTTGAAACTCCTCAAAGAAGCCCAAGAAAATAGGGAGAGGAGACAGAACGTTAGAATGCAGAATATCCCGGAAACAATCCCTATGGATGGCAGTCACGGTAGACCAGGTCTTACCAACACATTAATACCAGGATTCTGGATTGAGCAGTACAAGGAGGGTAAAATAAATTGTAATTTATTTCCTTTTAAGACAAACACACAATACTTCACAATTACACTCAATAAACACATACTGGGATGGGGAAACTAAATAAAATGTCCACGGAACGAAACAAAGTATTTGGGCACCCCTGCAAGTGTGTGCGCGATGTGAGCCGTGCAACAGTCCTTGGCTAGGGGCGCAACTTGCCACCCCTATATCTCCACCAAAAGGAAAGATTTCGTAATGTCCTTACAGGATTCGTTCAGGAATCCTTAGCTCAAACGAATTCTGGAAGAGGGGTATGATCCTTGGTTACGATGTAATTAAGCCCTCACACTCCGGAACCGCTGACGCTGTAACTTGGACGTTTCTTGTTGAACCTTAGATGAATCTCACTGGGATTGCGCTGCAGGCATCTTTATAGGGTTAAGGGTCCTATTCCTAACATTTACAGCTAATCCCCTTGTGGGATTAACTTTTCCCACCTATCCCAGACTTGCCAGGAGTTCCTAGAATGGGCAGAAGTTGCTTCCCAGTCTGCTAAGAGCATGCGCTAACCTGACACCTGAGCTGCATAGCATACTGGGCCCAACCTCTTACCTGGCGACAGCAAGTCTGGGGTTTGGCTAACAAGTGTGAAGTGCCCATACTTCGCACCAGTATCTGATACTTGGGAAACACATAGGGCCTCTGAGGCTTTTCCACTCCGGACTCCTCTAGACACTGGGGCACCAACCTAGCAGGGTGCCCTTTGGAGTACGGAGACAAAAAATCCTTCAGCTCATATGGGCATGTCAATGGATTCATTGCCGACCGGCAGGAAAGGGTTCCCGCCTTTACATTAAAAACCCCATAGGCATACAGTTTATTTTTATATGTATGTTCTGTGTGTGCAACAAATATAAAACGTATATGTATATGTATGGTCATGTTTTCTTTTTACCTAGCTGCACTCCAAAAATTAGAGTGCTAGCTCATTCCTAGCGCAAGTTATCCACTTAATTAAATGTGCTCTGTGATGTGGGTTGCGGTTTGACCTATAATTGGTCTGGGTTACAAACTGGCATACAAAATATCCGTGCTGACTTTGATCAGTAACCACAGACACACACCATCAATTCACCTTAAGTGGATAATGAGACGGCTGGATACATTTTGACAAGAAGGCACTTCAAATAGACCGCAAACTACTTATCCAATTGACTTTGCGGTTTAGACGTCTGCGGCTTGGAAAGTGATACCTATTCTTCAAAGCAGCCACTTACTCGCAGGCATGCTTCTTCAATCAGCGCTTGGCACAGCACTAGAAGCTCCCCCTTGTGTCTCAAATACAATTTGCAGAGCATATAGACATACATATAACTGCAGCTAGCTTCAGAGCTGCAAAACAGGGACAATAAAGATAGTGTAGGGGAAAACATGGTATTAGGGTGTTAATACATTTTAACCCCTTCTGTCTCAACACGGTTTAGGATTAACCAACTGGGCATAATACCTTTATTATTGGCCTGGTTAACCCTCTCACCGCCACAATGGCCTACGCCCCCATCTCAACAGATTATTTTAAAACATTGATCCATCGCTGGAAGAAAAGGAGATTGAGATGGACAGGGCCCACAGGGCCTTAGGCCCTAGATCAGAAGAGCCCAAGAGATGCAGGGACGTGATCGTCATGATGCACCACTACACCACTCAAGAAAGAATCATCAGATGCTGCAGGGAAAGAGGGGACATCCACTTCAAGAACAACAACCTCCAAATATTCAACGATCTTGCTAAAGAAACAGTGACCAGTCGGAGAGACCTAAAACCACTGACTTCGCTCGAGAGAGAGGGGAATCAAATACAGATGGGGCATCCCATTCAAACGAATGGTCATGAAAAAAAGAAAACAATTTGTCCGGAGATATCCAGAAGAAAGTCCAAAATTCATACATACCGCGCGATTATGCCACCTCCGGACAGCACAAGTCAAAGGCCCCAACATCAGAGACCAGAGCTGCAAGAAGTCCCCCCACGTGCCTCAGAATGGTTTGACATGGGGGACATCAATACCGGACATGCTCAGTGCTCCGGGCCAAGACCCCCCTCCATGCCCCAGCTCCATACCACGCGCCCCGATCCCCCCTGTGCCCCGCACCCCAACACCCTCGTCCATGCCCAAAACTGCGGGTGGAGGCCACAACCGTTCTGGGCCTGGACCGAGAGGGTTGCGGACAGGAGAGGTGGAAGAGACCTGGGTGTCCGGTCGGAGGAGCGCCAATGAGCCACGAGAGTAAGTGGCAAGGGGGACATTAAAGATCGGGAGGGGGGAGAGCAGCGCGAGGGCTCCGGAGCTCTGCTGGAGATTCGGATGCTCCCTGCCCCACTACGCTGGTGCCGGAGCTCTGTCGGAGAGCTGGATGCTTCCCCCCCCCGCCCCTCCATGATGGCACTGGATCTCTGAGCTCTGCTGTAGAGCCGGAGGCTTCCCCCCCGCCCCTCTCCTTCATGCCCTGCGCCCCGACCCCCTCGCCCAGATTTGCGAGAGGGGGCCACGACCGCCCGAGGTCAAGGCGAGGGACCCGAGGGAGGGGTGAGAGACGGGTGCCCGGTCTGAGGCTAGCCAGGAGGGGAGGCAGCATAGCACAGACGCCCGGCCCAACCAACAACCCCAGCTACAACACCGGATGAAACGCTGCAGACACGCACAACCAGGTTTGATACCCCTGATAAATGGGCTCCAGCCGAGCGCCGACCTGCGGTCCGTGGTGGGTGGTTGATAATTGGCGCGGCACAAATGCCTGGGCAGGCCTTGAGCCCGATACCAGTGGTACAGAGCAGAGCTTCGTCCCCTCCCCCTCTAGAAAGTTAAGATGTCCAACCAGCTGTATCATTATCGTTAGCATAAATGAGAACCTAGAGGATATTCGGAGGGGCCTTAAAGTAAAAATAATGCTAAATGTAGTGTCAAATGCAGTGGGGGTTGTTAGATAAAAGAAAACTTGGGTGCTACCTCAGTATTGGTTGTAGATAAGGTCAGGCGTCTAACTTGCTCAGTAAGGGTATCCACGTCTTGTTTAAGTTGGGAGACTAGTTGTTCCTTAAGTGTGAACGATCCGGTAAGTTGCCGGAAGCATTCCTCATGTGTGTCTAGGTGTCGGGCCACCTCAGCGGCGTCCATGTTTGTTGGGCTGAGCATATTGTCACGCTGCGCTCACCACAAACAGGATGGAAGACCGCGGGGCTGAGGTGGGGATAGAAAGACACCGACCCACTACCACGCAGTCCTGTCCGGAATGCGTAGTCCAAGTCGTACAGCGTTGTAGGGTTGGAGAGGTCAGGGTAGTCAGGGTACTTGCCGTGTTCCGGGGTTGGAGAGTAGAGGATGGTAGATTTCCGTAGCCAAGGTCCAGGGTAATAGAAGGTAGAATGGTCGAGGGCGAAGCCGGGGTCAAAGCACTGGAGAGTGTAGGAATCCAAAGAACAGCCAGGCTCAGGACAGGAGAGAACAGACAGGTCAGACCAAGCAAAGTTCAAGTCAACTAA
>WSYH01002301.1:73026-90598 GCA_036426205.1 Ascaphus truei | reverse complement strand
CTGCAGGATTTTGGTCTGTGGGTACATGGTACCATTGTTCTGGTTGGCTTGACTTCCTGATTCTTTCTACACGGTTGGCGACGTATGCGTGGAATCTTCTTTTCTCGTTGCTTATGCAACCCAGTTCCACCTTGTTATCTGTGTAGAGCCTGACAGCATCTGGTTTGCAGTCCATTTCGTTTTTGACAAGTTCTGCCAGTTCTACCACTGATACTGCGCCACATGGCTCAAGTCTGGGTATAATGTGGTCGCGTTGTGGCGCCACTTTAGCCTTGCCGAGGATGAACCTGACATGGTCACCTCCATCCGCATCCTTGGATTTTAAGTAGGCTACCGCTGCTATGGCCTTTGTAGAGGCGCCTTGGAACACGCAAAGCTCTTTGCTGTGTGCAGCAGTGAGAGATGTGGGCGAGTAGGGCGTTGGATCTGAAGCTGCTCTAGGATCTTCAAAGAATCCTTCCACGTTTCCCACTCTTTCCATCTTTCTGGAGGTAGTGGGGTGTCCCAGTCCTGCTTCTCGAAGGACATTTCTCTGAGAAGAGACTTCCCTTGTATGGCGACTGGCGCCATGAATCCCAGCGGGTCGTAAAGACTATTGACCGTGGACAGGACCCCGCGTCGGGTGTAGGGTTTTCCCTCGATGGACACCTGGAATGTGAATGCGTCTGTTTTAAGATTCCAGCTTATCCCCAGACTCCCCTGTATGGGGGGCGTGTCGGTCCCCCAGATCCAAATTCTTAAGATCGTTTGCGTGATCATCTCTTGTTGTCTGGAACGCTTTGCACCCTAAGTCATCGGTGCATTCCTCTTGCACGAGAGCGTCTCCACGTATTTTGGTGATACGCGTTGGTGTCTCTTTGTTTCCTGCCCTCAGGAGGTTGTTTTCTCCCAGGGCATGACGAAGAACAGTCTCTTTCGTCCTCATAAATCCCTTTGTGGAATGTCTCTGTGACTGTCTTTTTTTAGGCGTGCGAGAGGACAGTCTTTTTGTCCCTGTAGTTTCACCTGCAGGGCGCAATCTTTGTGGCTATGCCAGCTGTGACGGTTGGCTGCTCTGCCACTTGGTATTCTGCGGAGAGGGATGGCTGTACGTCTTAGCTGTGCCATTGCTCGCAGGAGGACCGTCCGATTGTTTATTGTCTTTTGGACGATCCCTTTGTCGGGCACCTTCAGGAGGTTACTTTCTTCCTTCAGTGGAGTCGACTCATCATTCTTAGTTGTCTGGACTACTAAGCATCCTAGGCCATTGTCACATCCCCCTGATGTGAAGATGTTTTTCTTGATCTCAGGGGTATGACCTTGTCTCTTCTCCTCACTTGGCCCTCCTGTCACTTGGAGATGGCCAAGACATGGTTCGGAGAGGGATGTGTGTCCGCATTCTGTTATCACTGTTCTGCGGGCGTCAACACAGTCTGGTCCATGCCCTTTGTCAGTGCACACGTTGCCCACTATCACCCATCCTAGGTCAAGCCTTTGGGCGAATGGAGCGTTGTGGGGTCCGTTGCGCTGTTTACGGACTTTGTGCACCCTCAGGATGTCCCTACCAAGCAGAAGCAAGATCTTGGTGCCTTGTTCTACCGGCGGGATGTAGTTGGCTATTCCTCTGAGGTGTGGGTGATGGTGTGCCACGTCTGGTGTAGGAATCTCGTCCCTGTTTGCAGCCATGTAGTTGCACTCGATGAGTGTGGGGAGAGCTATCTTCACTCTGTTGTCCACTGAACGTATAATGTAGCGCTTACTCTTCTCCCTCTTGTCTCAGTTAACCCTGCACAGGTTCTGAGGGTGTAGGGTGAGGCATTGTCTTGCGAATTGAATAAGTTGAAGAATTCCGTCTTCGCCAATGATCTGTTACTTTGATCGTCGAGGATTGCATACATCCGAATAGCCTTCTCAGGTTGTCCCTGGGGGTGCACTGCGACAAGGCATATTTTGGAGCAGGACATTTTGTCACTTCATTTTCCGCAAACCTCGGTGCATTGAAACGTGACAGATGTTGGCTCTCCTTCTCCTTCCTCCCCGCCATGCTCCGCTACGGAGGATGGGTTGTTGAGTTGGTGGAGTGTCAGTGCCTCTGGATGTAGAGATGTTACATGCTTGTTGCTTTTGCACACTGCACATTTGATGGCCTCTTTACAGTCCTTGGCTAGGTGAGTCGTGGAATCGCAGCACCTGAAGCAGACTCCGAATTCTCCGAGTAACTTCTTGCGTTCTTCTAGGGACTTCATCCTGAACCCAAAGCATCTGTTAAGTGGGTGTGGCTTCTTGTGTATGGGACATTCCCTGTTTGGGTCCCTTGGTTTCTCGTCTCCGGCAACCGACTGATCGGGAGTAGTTTGGGTCGTGGGGACACGTCCGTCCTGTGGAGCGAGATAGGTGTTTGAGTGTTACCGTATCTCGCCACTGGTCTCTCATTCCTCAGGTTGCTTGCACTGTGTGTAGTTTGCGCACCCAAGATGAAACTGGGATCGTTCCTTGTCCTTGCCGCTTCGCGTATGAAGCTCAAGAAGAATCAGAAGGGAGGGAAGGCGACTTGCTTCTCCCTTTTGTATTTGGAGCCTTGTGAAATCCATCTTTCTTGGAGGTTGTAGGGTAGCTTCTCCAAGATGGGTCTCACTCCGCGAGCTGAGTCTAGGACGTTGAGACCTGATAAGGAATGGTCTTTTCTTGCAAACTCCAGCTCTTGCAGCATGTCCCCGCGCTCTCGAAACTTCGAATAGTCTTTAGCTGTGATCCTGGGATAGCTGTTGACTCTCTTGAAGAGCGCATCTTCGACTGCTTCGGGGCTACCATAGCACTCTTCTAGCCTTTCCCATACTAGGTCGAGACCAACTTGGGGGTGGTTCGCGTTTGCCGTCCCGAGTCTCTTTCCGTGTTCCCTGGATTCTTTCCCCAGCCATTTGGATAGCAGGCTGGGCTCTTCCCTTGCTGAGAAGCCCAGGCTCTTGATTGCGTCCTTGAATGTGAGCTTCCACATTCGGTAGTTGTCAGGACGGTCGTCAAAGTTGGTAAGTCCTGTTTACACCATGTCACACCGGATCATGTACTTGCCCATGTCTGTTAGGGGAGTGAAGGTCATGTATGCTGCATGTTGCTATCCAGGCCGAGACGAGGCCGATCATCTCTTCTCTCTAGGAGAGTATTCCAGAGGACAATGCCAATTGAGGTTACCAGCTTGTGCCCAAGATACGAGAATGGAAGTCCGAACTACCAGGGAAGATCAAGGTGTTTATCCAAAACATCTCTCCTTACCCCATGGCCTTGACCAAGGGAACAGTTGGGTAGGATATACCCAATTACCCCCGTCGAGACGATGGCCGCTTAAGTGAATGCTGCTGCCGTGCCAGATCAACCAGCTGAGCTGGCATTCAACTTCGGGGAATCCACCCTGCCCGCCGAGTGGAACGATCGGCTAACGGGCAAGTTGGAAGAATGCCGGGAAGTGTTCTCTACCAGTGAGATGGATGTGGGCTGCAGCCGAAATGCCCAGCACACCACCCGGCTAAGTGATACCACGCCCTTCTGGGAGTGTTCCCGGTGCATCACTCCCCGAGATGTGGAGGATGTGAGAGACGTCCTATAAGAGATGGAGACGGCGGGGATTGTGACGGAGTCCCAAAGCCACCATGCGTCACTGATCGTGGTGGTGCAGAAGAAGAATGGGTCGGTCCGCCTGTGTGTGGATTATCGGACCCTGTACAACCGCACCATACCAGACAAGTATACCCTTCCGTGGATTGAAGAAATTTTCAATGTGCTGTCGGGCAGCCAGTGGTTCAGTATACTGGACCTGAGATCTGGGTACTATCAGGTACCAACGAGTGCAGTAGACCAAGAGGAGACGGCATTCATATGTCCCCTTGGCTTCTACCAATTCACCCGCATGCCCCAAGGCATTTATGGTGCCCCAGAAACGTTCCAACATTTGATGGAGAAGACCATCGGCGACATGAACCCTCGGGAATGCTTAGTCTACCTGAACGATATCATCGTCTTCGGCAAGACTCTGAAGGAACACGAAAAAACGGCTACTAAAAGTGCTGGATCGGCTGGGCCAAGAAGGCTTGAAGCTGTCCTTGGACAAATGTCGGTTCTGCCGCACCTCAGTAACCTACGTAGGACACATAGTGTCCGCGGATGGTATAGCTACTGACCCCGCCAAAGTTCAATCCGTGGTGAACTGGCCAAGACCAGAAAACGTCATGGAACTACGTTCCTTCCTAGGATTTAGCGGATACTATCGCCGCCTCGTGGAGGGGTATTCAAGCAAAGCGAAGGTCCTCAACAACCTTCTCCAGATATACCCGGTTGAGACAGGGCAGAAGGCCACCTCAGCGCGACTGGCGTCCGATGACAAGTGGACTGACACCTGTGAAAAGGTCTTCATCGGCCTGAAGAAAAGTTTAACGGAGGCACCCGTTCTCGTTTACGCCGATCCCGGGCAGCCGTACATGCTTCATGTGGATGCGAGCTTCAACGGCCTAGGTGCAGTCCTGCACCAGAAGTACTGGGCTGGCTTCCCACTAGTGGCCTACGTCAGCCGCAGTTTGACACCCAGTGAGCAGAATTACCCCATCCACAAGTTTGAATTCCTCTCTCTCAAGTGGCAAATCGTGGACAAACTCCATTACCTGTATGTAGTCACCTTTGAAGTGCGCACGGACAACATTCCGTTGATGTACATATCGACGTCCGCCAAACAGGAAACCACCAGCCACAGATGGCTCTCTCGAACTACCGTTTCATTTTAAAGTACAAGCCGGGCCCCCTGAACATTGGAGCCGATGATCTATCCAGAAGATTGGGACTGAGCACCACCCCAGATGATGACCTCTGGGAAGAAATCCCTGGACCAGGGATGTGAGCTATGAGCTCAACCGCAGCCATCATTGAAGATAAAGTGGCCTTCTCAAGACTGTGGGTCACGGATTAATTGGGATGCCAATCCAAGTCTATTCCGGCCGCCTATTGTCACCCAGAGGGAATGAATATCACCCCAGACAAGGTCATCGCTTGGAAGGATCTGGTACAATACCAGATATGGGATCCAGTGGCTGGAGCTATCCACCAGGCCATCCAGCAAAACACGCCCTCCCTGATGAAACGTGATTCCAGCGACACGGTCGCCATTCTATGTGGGAAATGGACCGATTCAAAATCGACAAGGGTTTACTCTATCGGATAGTACAAAAAGTGAAAATAAAGTGTGCTACTAATGTGATCCTAAATAATGAGCAACTATATATGTAGCCCAACAATAATGGTGATAGTGATCAACCAGTGCGCATATTAAAATAATAAGTACATAACCTTAATAGGAAAAATTAGAGAGCATCTGCAGCTGTAGAACAGGCATGGCCCAGCACCCCACAAAGCTACAAGAAACAAAAGACAAAAAAAAACAGAGCACAACACTCATAGTGTAGTAGAATTTAGTGAAAATATATTGTAAAAGGTAAGTATTCAGCGTACATCAAATTAAACACAGGTGTCCATCCCCTCAATGATTGGATGGACACAGAGATGTAATGGTGATCATTGAGGTGATAGGGGTATTTAAATTACCCAAACACCCTGCAATAATTATTCCCTGAAGAAGTAGTTTGTGTAATACGAAACACGTAGGATTTTTATTGCCTGCTATCCTATGTATTATTATTGCTGAGTCGGGCAGTGCAGCCGAAACCGCGGACTCTCTGTTGCCTTTGTTGGGAAGAGACACCCCATCTGGTGACGTCATCTCCAGCTGACGGGACGTGCCGGGTGCCTTAGACGAGCTTCGGATGTGGGGTGTGCTCCGTGTACCGTGATTGCCAGAGTGTCTATTCAAACAAGTACTCCCAGCAAGTAGTGACTGTTCTCTCCTTATTACTAGAGGCAGGTCACGCTGGTAGTGACATCGCCTGGTTAAGTTGCTGTTTGTCCGGTTTCTTGTGCCTGCACTCCAGAAGAGGACTAATATGTTGCCTTACAGGGCCATTTGCACTGATCCGGACTCTCTAAATATGTGGTGACTGAGGAGGATTCTTGTGACCTGCTGCGTAGGGCCACCTACCTTGAAGTGAAGAGTTGTCCCTTGAAGCCTCTTATCGGGTGTCTTGTTACATGAAATGCCCACTTGTGTTTAATTTGATGTACGCAGAATACTTATCTTTTACAATATATTTTCACTAAATTCTACTACACTATGAGTGTTGTGCGCTGTTTTTTTTGTCTTTTACTCTATCGGGTGGTTCAAAACCATAACCACCCAGATAGAAGACAACTGGTTTTACCCAGGAACCTGCAGCACATGGATGTCCTTAGATCACTACATGATGAACATGGGCATCTTGGCGTAGACAAGACCTTCTGCTTAATCCGAGACGGTTCTTCTGGCCACGCATGCGAGAGTGGGTAGAACACCACTGCTGTCGCTGCTCTCGGTGCATCCAATGCAAGACCCTTCCCACCAGAGACGCTCCAATGGCCCACCTGAAGAGCTTGGGTCCCCTGGACCTAGTATGCATGAACTTTCTGTGTATCGAACAAGACGCCCAAGGCATCGGCAACACCGACCATTACACCCGCTATGCTCAAGCCTTCACCACTGTTAATGATTATACAAGGGGTAGATCTCCATTTTGTGTGCCACTCATTATGTCTGCAATATAACCATAATGAATTTTGCCTTAACAGTCTAAAATCGTAAACAACTTGTTATTGTTGTAGTAAACTGTTTGCGCTTTATTTTTGCATCAAGGACTTTTTGTTGACACTTTTCCTAGAACATTTTAACCCCCTCAGCATATAGTTTTTTGCTTGAATAGCAATGTGTGACAATGACTCATAACAATAAGATAAGTTGTTATTGACGTATGTAAACTTGTGATACATACTGGAGTGTTCCATGGTACGTCACGAATGCCTATAAAAGCTTATGCACTTGAAACAATAAACAAGAAGTAACTGAGAAAGAACCTAGCGTGTCCGATTTAATTACTTCTTCCGGATCCGTTGTTTCCAGCACAGCACACTAGATCGTAGGTGTCCTCCTGGAAGGCTCTTGAACCAAGGAGAGGGTCGCTTCCATAAGGCGGAAAGCGGTTAATTTACAACCACCAAAGCCCAGAAGGCCATCACGGTGGCAAAGATTCTGTGGAAGGCTCCCTTTGTAGGGCACCACTATCTTGCGCGATGCTAGGAGGATCCTCTGCGCATGGGCAGTCCCTTGTAATGGCCACCGCACTGCTGCTGGTCCTGCGCATGCGCAAACTCCACTGCGCATGCGCAGTACCAGCAGCCGTGCTGCGGCCATTACAGGGGAACGCGCTTGTTCAGAGGACTGTTCAGTAAACTTGTTATACTATACCAGTGTGTATTTCTTACATTGGGTCCTGTGACGGGGTTATCCCACACTGATAGGATCCCGCGCAGGTGAAGCGCTGTCACCAGACAGATCAGGTACACCTCAGGCCCCCAGCAACGGAGGTTCAGGCCTCCTGTGTGCCACAGGTAACGCACCACAAACACAGTCGCCGCCATATCTCCCATAGGGTGGGGGAGAGTGTGCTACACAGGCTGATAAACTTATCACAGCTTTGTGAATAGCTGTTACTGGCACACAAAAAAAAACACTTTTGCCTTTTTATGGCCTGTTGGGCAACTTTTTTGTCTCTGGCTGTTAATGGGCTTTAAAAGTGCAATGCAGTGTTATCAATGCTTTGTGAATAGCAGATCAGGCAGTATCGTGCAATAAGAGCATTTATCACCCATTAAACCACGTATCACTGTTTTTTGCATAGGCCGAACTGTGTGCTATGTACAGTAACTCTGGTTTGTTGCTGTGAGTTTCCTGGTCTCAGTGACGATGCAGATCTAAGCATTAAATGAGAGAAAGACACGGCTAAAAATACTCAAACCGCATTTGAACCGATATACAGTACAGATTTGTTGCTGTGAGTTTCCCTGTCTCAGTGACAGTGACGATGCAGATCTAAGTGCTGAGTCACTGCCCAGTGCTGCACACGTCTCTGACAGGCGTCACTCTGTATCCAGCAACAAACTGCATCTGGGCCACTTCTGGTACTAGGAATGTACTGTATGTGCAACCACAGGGGACCTGTAATACTGCTGTTTTATTCCCATTTGTAGCAAACGTGTCAGTGTAGATTTATATAGAGGAGCAGTGTGCTCAGTAATTGCAGCAGCAATAAGAAGACCCCAAATGCAAAATAGAGCTGCTTATTGTTGTGACTTAACATGAATCCTATTCTTCTCTCTGCTTAAAATCCCCAGAGTGGAATAATATCCAGTAATATTCCCAGAGGGGACTCTGATCATACTGCAGAGCTGTGTGCAGAACCCAGGATGCTGACACCGTGCAGAGCATAGACTGCTGACACTGTGCAGAGCTGTGTGCAGCGCGCAGGATGCTGACACCGTGCAGAGCTGTGTGCAGAGCGCAGGATGCTGACACCTTGCAGAGCTGTGTGCAGAGCACATTATGCTAACACCGTGCAGAGCTGTGTGCAGAGCACATTATGCTAACACCGTGCAGAGGGCGAGGTGCAGGCTCACACAGTAGTAGTGAGCCGTGTGCCCCCTCACCCTCCTCTCTGGACACACAGCATGCGATCCGGGAACCAGGGAGGAGATTCTGCAGGATCCTCCCTGTGGTAATTAAGGCCACCATGTTTATCATGAGAGGCTGAGGCTCTCCTGCTCTGTGATTCATGGGATGTCAGAACTGTAAAGATCCCTTTAACCCAACACGCTTACTCCCCCAAGGGGTTAAATAAAGATGCGGGATCTTGTTAGACTGTTCCTTCTCTCTCCCTCAGAAATCTCTGGGTTCACACGGAATATGATATTAACACCTGAGCAATGGCGTGCTACTTCACAAGAAGTGTAAACTGTCACATGGGCTCCCACTTGCTCGGTGTCAGTGTGTTTGCTCACGGTATAGGAAGCGGGATTAAATATGAGCTGGATAAGTCATGTTTCTTGTGTGCAGTGTTGTGCTCAGTTATTTGTGCGCAGTGTTGTGCTCATTTATTTTGTGCGCAGTGTTGTGCTCGGTTATTTTGTGCACGTCTTTGTAGGGGACAGACTAAAAAAAGTGTTTTTCACACATGAAGCATTTTAGTCTGTCCCTCTTTGTAGCTGTGTTTATGTTGTGGTGAATTGGTCACGTGGTAACAGGGGGCGTGTGTGTCACATGGGCAGTGGCGTGTCCCTGGCTCTGCACGTGTCTGTGTTTTGCACTCAGTCTCAGGCTGGACAATCTGTATAATAAGGGGCAGAGCTGCGCACAGGACACACAGCTGTATACAGAGCATCAGCAGAGTCATATACCCGGGATCAGCGAGAAGAGCAACTATGGATCCTCGTGACTGCAAGTGCGAAACAGGTAAGCTGGATATAGAGAGGTAATATATATATATATATATATATATTTTTTTTTAAATATATATATATATATTTTAAATTGATGGGGGACCCAGATACAGCGGGAGGTTAGATATATACAGTGATTGGTGCTGGATATATTATTAGTTTATTTGTAAAATGCCAACATATTCCAGAAAGAGGGACTGGATATAGTGGGGTTCCCCACTATATAGTGAGGGGTGCTGTAGATAGCAAGGGGTGGCTGTATACAGGGAGGGGGGGGGATATAGTAGGGGTTGGCTGTATACAAGGAGGGGGGGGGGGATATAGTAGGGGTTGGCTGTATACAAGGAGGGGGGCTGAATATAGTAGTGGTTGGCTGTATACAGGGAGGGGGGCTGGATATAGCACAGGTTGGCTGTATACAGGGAGGGGGGGCTGGATATAGCGGGGTTGGCTGTATACAGGGAGGGGGGGCTGAATATAGCAGGGTTTTGCTGTATACAGGGAGGGGGGCTGGATGTAACGGGTTGGCTATAGCAGGGGTTTTGCTGTATACAGAGGAGTTGTCTTAATACAGATGGAGAGCTGGATATGAATAGCTTCTGTATACAGGGGGGAGCTGGGTACTGTTGGCGATAACAACCTGCCCCTGATGTCACCTGGATGTCAGGCAGTGATAGTGACGCTGTCACATTGATTTTGCTGCCCTTTCTCTCTGTCCTGGGGAGTTATTGTTTTTATTACTGACATCTAATGACAAATATCAAGACAAATCATGATTGCGGAGACATTGTGTTACTAATACTTTTTTAACAGCCCAAAGTACTTACCCCTTGCATACACACTTACCATAATACCCCTACTGTCACTAGGTTCTCCTTTTCCTAAGTGATGTGCTATTTCTAGATCTCTATCTCTCTCTCTTCTATAATCCGCACCTTGTTTTTCCTTCTCTAGCGGCTCCTGCTCCTGCGGTGAATCCTGCAAATGTAAAGACTGCAAGTGCAAATCGTGCAAGAAAAGTAAGTGTTTGGGTGGGCTGGGTGGCGGTTGTGATGGGTTTTCTGACTATACAGGAAAGCAACATCCAGTTTACAGGAGGATTCCTTCCCAGGACACTCGTATCTCGGGGCACAATCGGTATAACGTGTATTACTGTCTGCCAGCCATGTACGGCTGTTGTAAATCTTATTGTCTCTTGCTTGTTTCTGAACTGAAGCAGGAACTAGGGTTAATATGACTGTGTTTAGGGTGAAGGTAATGAGGCTGCTGGCTCCATTTTATAATGATTAGGTGATCACAGGAGGTTCCATGTCCCTCTGTATCCGATTCATCTTTTACTTCTCTCCTGCAGGTTGCTGCTCCTGTTGCCCCGCCGGTGCAGTAAATGCAGCCAAGGCTGTGTGTGCACAGAGGGCTGTGAGAAATGCAGCTGCTGTAACTGAGACGCGCTCTGAGGCTGCACTGCGCGGGGGCTGCTCCTCTCTCTATATGGGGATCCCTGCAGGATTTGGGCAGATTCTGCCACGATGTCTGTAATCTGCATTTTAATGTTTTATAACGAAGAATCTTTACATTTTTCCTAATTAAACATGAAGTCCTCCACCTGTGTGATGCTAGAATATAAACCTTGCACTTTTGTGTTTGTTCACTTGAATTGAAAATGTGTCTCTATAAAGTAAACCTTTCATAAACTGCTTCACTTTGATAAAATTTTTTTCTCTATTCCAAACTTGTCATTAGTACTATTTCTTCTTCTAGGGATGTCATTATTTTACTCCAAAGAGGTTGTCCTATATCTTATGAGGTCATTATTCAATCTAGTTTGAGGAAGCTTTTGGGTCTCTCTCCCCCCCCACCCCCCATGGGTGATGTGGCCAATCAGACTGGGTGTGGGGACCATGGTTTCACAATACGAACCACAACGATTGTGGCTGAGAAACAACTTTTTCAAGTATGTCCTGGGCACAGAGTGAAGATGACAAATAAATACGTGTTACATTAAGTGACCAGGTTTACATTATATACAAGACATTGCATGCACAGTTACAGATAATACAGCTTACCCTGTTTATAGCGCGGTCCTCGGGGGCGACCCGCGACACCGTGTTATAAACGGGGTCGCGGGGAAAAAAAATTGTTTTGTGGTGTACTGTTTCCGCCGGAGGGGGAAAGCTGAGAACTCTCCAGCGTTCCCAGACCCGGTGGGGCAGCGGCAACAGCACACAGCACTTATCTGGCAGCTCTTCTCCCTGTCTCTGCTACCGTCTTGCGAGAGCAATCTCCCTTAAAGAACAGTGTGCTCTGTGTGTGGTTGTATTTGACTGTGGTTGAGTGTATGGCAGTGTGCTGTGAATGTATGGAGTGTGTGCCTTGTCTGTGAGTGTATGCAGTGAGTGTGCAGTGTGTGTTTTAAAAAAACAAACATTTTTTTCAATCGAGGTCCAACCTCAGATAGGGTTTTCCAGGCGTTCGCTGCATTCGCAGGGGCATAAAATAGAAATCTCACGCAATAAATAAAGGTTGTTTATTGAGTTCATTGCACAGAAAAATACTCTGCTACAAAACGCTGACGCGTTTCGTCCGCAGGTAGGGACTTTGTCAAAGAGTATCTGGTAATGGCCCCAGTGATACCTATATAGTGAACACAGGATGCTATTGGGTGAGGTAAATTACATTAATTCATTAACTCAGCAGGTGAATGATGAGCTAATTAAACTCTAGATCCAAGACCTGTATTAACCCCATAGCGTGTATCAATCACATAGGATCACTGAACCTCTAATGCAGTAGAACATCACATTAAAAGATACAAAAAACGTTAAAAACAAAGTGCTATACTGTCGTCTCAATACACAGTAAACAATATATAGAAGCAGTTACCAGTGATCATGTAGCAAGCAAGCTAAACATACATAGGAATATAATCATAAGACTATAAAATATAAAACTAAAATACATACATGAATGTAAAAATTAAATACATCACTTCGAATATATCTGCGGAACATATACTTGGATGTCTGACAACATAAATATCTATATCATATAATTGATAATGCTTATGTGAAAATGTGCATCTATGTATAGACCAACAATAATGGTCAAAATGCATAATGATAACAATAAAGTGCAAAATAATATAACTATAATATGTAAAAATGCTATAAGTATCTTTTATATATATATATATATTATGAAAAATGTATAGAAATAAAATATATTAAAAAATATATGTGTATAAACCAACTATATACCCCACATTAAAATAATGCAATACCATCTAAATCCATATAATAGTGCAATCCACCTCTAGATAACAGTAAAATATATCATCAGTCAACCATCAATATGTAAATAAGCAATCAAACATTATGGAGACCCCAATCTATATAATGAAAAAACACATCATATACTAAACACTGGAACAACTCAACTAGTGTGTGTGCGCATGTGTGCGGTGAGTGTGTGCAGTGTGTGTTTAAAAATAATAAATCAATTCGAGGTCCACGCTCAAACCGCGTTATATGCGGATCCACGTTATAGCAGATCGCTCTTAACGGGGTTGAGCTGTATATACTATAGGTTGTATGTAACAGTTATAGACCATATTAAAATGTGAGACAGCCTTAGTTTTGAAAGAACTTAAGCTGGTTGTGGATTGTGAGAGTCTCCGATAGGGTGTTCCAGTTTTTGGGGTGCTTATAGAGAAGGAGAGGACGGCAGGATACTTGTGTTAGCCTGGGACCATGAACAGTCTTTTGGAGTCTGATCTCAGATGATAAGTGCTGCATGTGGTAGGGTGGAGGAGCTTGTTCAGATAGGTGGGTACTTGCCCAGAAAGTTTTGAAGGCAGACAGGAAAGATGAACTTTGCACCTAGACCCAGTGATGACCAATCTATTTCTTTGAGATTATAACCAGGAACTTGGGGGCAAAGGGCAAAGATTGGTAAGCTGCCCAGTCCCACAAACTCTGGTAACGGCTTACGATGAGTTAACTTATGTCATCCCTAAATGCTATGGATGGGCAGAACAGTCCCAGTCCGTTTCCTGGAATTCCACGCATTGTTCGACTAGAGAGACTTTTACTTTAATGTGTTGCCAGTTGTATGTATGTCCCTAACAACTAAATTGGGAACCATGCCAGTGCTGAAAAAGGAGCACACCTGAGAGACTTCGGTGACGTCAGGAAACATGGTCGGATAGCGGAGGACTCCCGTCACCCTCAAGAATAACTTGTCTGAACGACGATCTAAACCACATAAAAACTCTCTAAAAACAAACAGACAACACAGTAACGGAGAAAGAAGAATGCCGGTAAGGCCAAAAGGGAACCGGGGGTCACAAAATATTTCACTCCCGCGCATCGCCCATTGAACAATGCGGGGACTCCCAAGATGGCGCCGAAGAAGGCACCCACGCGCCCCACACGATGCAGCCTCCGAAACAGGCTCATCAGAACTCCAAGAAATGGGGCTGAATAAAAGCTACTTCGAACCCGTTCACAAAATGCACAAAGAACTGCGCAAAGAAATCCAGACAGATATGAACACACGCTGAAGGCTTGAGGATAGAGATTCACAGCTAGGAAAGCGCACGAAGTGCTGGAGCGCAAAGTCTCCGATGTATCGGCTCACACACCAATACAGAGGACGAAGTAATAAGACTAGGCCAAGAAGTCGCTGATTTGAGAGACGCCCTGGAGGACAGGAGACAGGACCGAAGACAAAATTTGAGATCAAGAACTACCTGAGACGGTCTCGCCGAGGCTCTCCAAACTTACCTCGAAATTTATTTCTGCCATTAGCCCCAGATCTATTGGATCACGACCTCCAATGGACAGGGCGCATGGGCGCTGGGCCCCAAACCAATGGACCCAGAGCGACGCAGTGTATGTAAGTTTATAATATAAAGCTCCACCATACTCAGCCAAGGATAAGATCATGCCGCAAGCAGAGAGCTGGGGATATCCAAATGGAGAAAATACCCCTCCAAATTTTAGCGACTTATCCGATCCACGCTGGAAAAAATGAGGGGATGAAGCCCCTTACGAATCCCTGCAAGAAGGGGCATTCACCTACCGTTGGGGTTTCCCCTTTAAATTGATCGTCCAGAGAATGGAAGGCACTTCACATCACATTTCCAGACCGGGGGACTCGCCGGCGTTCCTAAAACGCTAGGGGCTGAGCCAGCACCACAATAGCAGAAACCCGCCAACCCCCCCACAAACAACGAGGAGACGAGGTCCCCCGTCCCTCTGAGCGACTGGCCAACCTGAGGAACCCGGGGGTCCTGAGTAGGGAACATACCGGCAAACTACCTGGCGACTCCCCTGAGCGATCAGAGACCAACAAAGGAGCACGCACAAGTCTACCCTTTCCCCACATGTACCTGCGAGGCTGTCGCCAACCTCCACATGTCTTTTCTTCTACCTTCTTCTACACCCGCCCGACAGCGCTGAAAGAAAAGTAGATAGGATATCTGCCTCATGCCCCTCAACAATCCGAGGCTGGAAACTCTCCTCAACCCCGATCCACTCATGGAACCCGACCCGCAAACCCCCCCCTCCCCCCTCCCTCCCTGAAGCTCCGCTCTTAACCGCCAACCCCACTGCCCGCAACAAACCACACAGCCCTGACCTCTTTCCCTTTCACCCAATACTTTCCCCTCCAGCCACCCCTCCACCTCCCGTCCTTCCCCTCTCATACTCCTCCGTCCCCCACCCATCTTCACCACCCACCCACACACACCCCCTCTCCGCGACCCCATAACCACTACCCAACAACGCGACCCTACCCCCCACCCCACCCCTAAGAAGTAAAACTTGTCCCACTTACCTCGCCGAAATGATCGGTCCCCGACAGAATCCGATCAGGTCCATCAGCCTATAAAGGAGCTCGCCCCGGGTTCGTGGGTCGGCACCTGGCAACCCCGACCGCAGAGGATATGTTACCATTCTGGCCCACGGATGCAAACAGAGGCCCCCCGACTCTCCACTGGTTGTCGCAAGCAAATCGACCTTAACACCTGGAACCCGTCTGCTCGTCAGAGAGACATGACCCCGCCCCCCCGCCCATCTCCCCCCCGCTCACTGGACGTTGAGTTTGCAATTAATCGCTCACCGCACTACGGCCCGAGTAGCCCAGGTTGTATAAACCCTTCACCCCCCCTCCCTCCTCTGGCTATGCCGTGAGGTTCTTGGACCATGTCGAAAGATGAAAGAAAGACAATTCAGGAAGTGAATAAACACTGTATACTCGGCTGTACTCCACACCCCCTACCACTCCCCATACAACGCCCCACTTCTCCCACCTCTCCGCCCCCACCTCTCCCCGTCCCCTAACCACCCCCCCACCTACCCTCTCCCCCCCTCCCCCCTTCATTATTGGCCAGATGTAAGCAACAGCCAAAAGGAAAACGCAAAGTAGTGCGAAAATTCAAACGCTCATGTCAGAAAGTGATGATAAGTAAATTAACAAAGGTCCCCCTAGTACCAAGGTATATGCAACAGCCATAAGAACATCAATTTTATGTTGAAAATGCCTAATGATGACGTTTCCCTGACAGTTGTCAAGAATAAGTAATGAAAAGTGGTTTATAGCAAATGTCCATTCAGTACACAAGGGTAGCTAGTTGAGACTGAGCCAGATAAGCACCACCCCCTGCACAGAAGCTCTTCCTCCCCCCTTCCCTCCCCTCTCCTCCCTCCTCCCTCCCCCCCCTCTTCACCCCCTCATCCCATTCCCCCCTCCCTCATCCCATTCCCTCTCCCCCATACCCATTCCTTCCCCTCCCACTTCCTCCCCCCCCCCCTACCCCTCCCCCCCCCCTACCTCACCCCCCCTCCACCGTGCAGAGGGCGAGGTGCAGGCTCACACAGTAGTAGTGAGCCGTGTGCACACCTCACCCTCCCTCTCTGGGACACACAGCATGCGATCTCGGGAACCAGGGGAGGAGATTCTGCAGGATCCTCCCTGTGGTAATTAGGACACCATGTTTATGCATGAGAGGCTGAGGCTCCCTGCTCTGTGATTCATGGGGATGTCAGAACTGTAAAGATCCCTTTAACCCAACACGCTTATCTCCCCCAAGGGGTTAAATAAAGATGCGGGATCCTTGTGTAGACTGTTCCTTCTCTTCTCCCTCAGAAATCTCTGGGTTCACACGGAATATGATATTAACACCTGAGCAATGGCGGTGCTACTTCACAAGAAGTGTAAACTGTCACATTGGGCTCCCACTTGCTCGGTGTCAGTGTGTTTGCTCACGGTTAGGAAGCGGGATTAAATATGAGGCTGGATAAGTCATGTTCTTGTGTGCAGTGTTGTGCTCAGTTATTTTGTGCGCAGTGTTGTGCTCAGTTATTTTGTGCGCAGTGTTGTGCTCGGTTATTTTGTGCACGTCTTTGTAGGGGACAGACTAAAAAAAGTGTTTTTCACATGAAGCATTTTAGTCTGTCCCTCTTTGTAGCTGTGTTTATGTTGTGGTGAATTGGGTCACGTGGTACAGGGGGCGTGTGTGTCACATGGGGCAGTGGGCGTGTCCCTGGCTCTGCACGTGTCTGTGTTTTGCACTCAGTCTCAGGCTGGACAATCTGTATAATAAGGGGCAGAGCTGCGCACAGGACACACAGCTGTATACAGAGCATCAGCAGAGTCATATACCCGGATCAGCCGAGACAAGCCAACTATGGATCCCTCGTGACTCGCAAGTGCGAAACAGTTACGGCTGGATATAGAGAGGTTATTTATATATATATTTTTTTTTTTTAATTGATGGGGAGCCGGATACAGCGGGAGGTTAGATATATACAGTGATTGGTGCTGGATATATTATTGTTTATTTGTAAAATGCCAACATATTCCAGAAAGAGGGGACTGGATATAGTGGGGGTTCCCCACTATATAGTGGAGGGGTGCTGGATATAGCAGAGGTTGGCTGTATACAGGGAGGGGGCTGGATATAGCAGAGGTTGGCTGTATACAGGGAGGGGGGCTGGATATAGCAGAGGTTGGCAGTATACAGGAAGGGGGGCTGGATATAGTAGGGGTTTGCTGTATACAGAGGAGTTGTCTTAATACAGATGGAGAGCTGGATATGAATAGCTTCTGTATACAGGGGGGAGCTGGGTACTGTTGGCGATAACAACCTGCCCCTGATGTCACCTGGATGTCAGGCAGTGATAGTGACGCTGTCACA
>WSYH01002301.1:70793-72946 GCA_036426205.1 Ascaphus truei | reverse complement strand
CCCCTGATGTCACCTGGATGTCAGGCAGTGATAGTGACGCTGTTACACGGTGATTTTGCTGCCCTTTCTCTCTGTCCTGGGGATGTTTTATTACTGACATCTAATGACAAATAATCAATGACAAATCAATGATTTGCGGAGACATTGTGTTACTAATATCTTTTTAACAGCCCAAAGTACTTACCCCTTGCATACACACTTACCATAATACCCCTACTGTCACTAGGTTCTCCTTTTCCTAAGTGATGTGCTTATTTCTAGATCTCTATCTCTCTCTCTTCTATAATCCGCACCTTGTTTTCCTTCTCTAGGCGGCTCCTGCTCCTGCGGTGAATCCTGCAAATGTAAAGACTGCAAGTGCAAATCGTGCAAGAAAAGTAAGTGTTTGTGTCTGGGTGGCGGTTGTGATGGGTTTCTGACTATACAGGAAAAGCAACATCCAGTTATCAGGAGGATTCCTTCCCAGGACTACTCGTATCTCGGGGCACAATCTGTATAACTGTATGTACTGATCTGCCAGCCATGTACGGCTGTGTAAATCTTATTGTCTCTTGCTTGTTTCTGACTGAAGCAGGAACTAAGGGTTAATATGACTGTGTTTAGGGTGAGAGGTAATGAGGCTGCTGGGCTCCAGGTTATAATGATTAGGTGATCACAGGAGGTTCCATGTTCCTCTGTATCCTGATGCATCTTTTACTTCTCTCCTGTTAGATGGTGGATACGTCCTATACAGTAATGGAGACGCGGGATTGTGACGAGTCCCAACCACCATGCGTCACTGATCGTGGTGGTGCAAAGAAGAATGGGTGTCCGCCTGTGTGTGATTATCGGACCCTGTCAACCGCACCATACCAGACAGTTAACCCTCCGTGGATTGAAGAAATTTTCAATGTGCTGTCGGCAGCCAGTGGTTCAGTATACTGGACCTGAGATCTGGGTACTATCAGGTAACCACGAGTGCAGTAGACCAAGAGGAGACGGCATCATCATGTCACCCTACTTGGCTCCTACCATATTCACGCACGCATGCCCAAGGCATTTATGTGTGCCCCAGAAACGTTCCAACTTGGATGGAGAAGACCATCGCGACTGAACCCTCGGGAATGCTTATCTACCTGAACGATATCATCGTCTTCGCAATACTTGAAGGAACACGAAAAAACGGCTACTAAAAGTGCGGATTCGGCTGGGCCAAGAAGGCTGAATCTGTCCTTGGACAAGTTCGGTTCTCTGCCGCACTCAGTAACCTACGTAGTACACATAGTGTCCGCGGATGGTATCTACTTACTCTCCCCGCCCAAGTTCAATCCGGTGTGTAACTGGCCAAGACCAGAAAACGTCATGGAACTACGTTCCTTCCTAGATTTAGCGGATACTATCGCCGCCTCGTGGAGGGGTATTATTCAAGCAAAGCGAAGGTCCTCAACAACCTTCTCCGATATATACCGGATTGAGACAGCAGAAGCCCCTCAGCGCGACTGGTCTGTCCGATGACATGGACTACACCTGTGAAAAGGTCTTCATCGGCCTGAAGAAAAGTTTAACGGAGGCACCCGTTCTCGTTTACCCATCGCCGGCAGCCGTACATCCTTATTGGATGCGAGCTTCAAACGGCCTAGGGCAGTCCTGCACCAGAAGTACTGGGCTGGCTCCCATCTAGTGGCCTACGTCCCGCAGTTTGTGGACACCCAGTAGCAGAATTACCCCATCCAACAAGTTTGAATTCCTCTCTCTCAGTGGCAAATCGTGGCAAACTCCATTACCTGTATGTATACCTTTGAAGTGCGCACGGCAACATTCCGTTGATGTACATATCGACGTCCGCCAAACAGGAAACCACCAGCCACAGATGGCTCTCTCGAACTAACCGTTTCATTTTTAAAGTACACGCCGGGCCCCCTGAACATTGGAGCCGATGATCTATCCAGAAGATTGGACTGAGCACCACCCCCAATGATGACCTCTGGAAGAAATCCCTGGACCAGGGATGTGAGCTATTAGCTCAACCGCAGCCATCATTAAGATAAAGTGGCCTTCTTCAAGACTGTGGGTCATGGATTAATTGGGATGCCAATCCAAGTCTATTCCGCGCGCCTATTGTCACCCAAGGAATGAATATCACCCGGACAAGTCATCGCTTGGAAGGGATCTGG
>WSYH01002301.1:5793-65793 GCA_036426205.1 Ascaphus truei | reverse complement strand
CCCCGCCCCCCTCCCCCCCCCCCCCCCCCCCCCCCCCCTGGGTGTGTAAGCCCCCCCCCCCCCCCCCCACCCACCCACCCCCCCGCCCGCCTCCCCCCCCCCCCCCCACTCCCCCCCCCCCCCCCGTCCCCCCCCCCCCCGCCCCCGCCTCCCGCCCCTCCCCCCCCCCGCCCCCCGCCCCTCCCCCCCCGCCCCCCCCCCCCCCCCCCCCCCCACCCCCCCCCCCCCCTCCCCCCCCCCCACCCCACCCCCCCCCGCCCCCCCCTAGAGTGCTGAGTCACTGCCCAGTGTGCACACGTCCTCTGACAGGCTTCACTCCTGTATCCAGCAACAAACTGCATCTGGCACTTCTGGTATTAGGAATGTAACTGGATTGCAACCACAGGGACTGTAATACTGATGTTTTATCCCATTTGTAACAAACGCTGTCAGTGTAGATTTTACTTAGAGGGCAGTGTGCTCATAAATTGATCAGCAGCAATAAGAAGACCCCAATGCAAAATAAGCTTTATTGGTTGTGAACTTAACATGAATCCTATTACTCTCTCTGCTTAAAATCCCACCGAGTGGGTGAATAATATCAGTAATATTCCCTAGGGGACTCTGAAGACATTACTGCAGAGCCTGTGTGGCAGACCCAGGATGCTTGACAGCCTAACGTGCAAGCATAGACTGGCTGACAATGTCAGAGCTGTGTGCAGCGCGCAGGATGTCCGACACCGCCAGACTGTGTGCAGAGCGCAGGTGCTGACAACGCTTGCAGAGCTGTGTGCGAGCACATTATGCTACCCGTGCCATGGAGCTGTTGCAGAGCACAATGCTAACAACACGTGCAGAGGGCGAGGTGCAGGCTCACACAGTATTCGTGTGAGGCCGGTGCCACCTCCCCTCCCTCTCTGGGACAAGCAGGCGATACTCGGGGAACCAGGGGAGGAGATTCTGCGATCCTCCATGTGGGTATTTAGGACACCATGTTTATGCAATGAGAGGCTGAGGCTTCCCTGCTCTGTGATTCATGGGGATGTCCGAACTGTAAAGATCCCTTTAACCAACAAGTCGCTTATCTCCCCCTAAGGGGTTATAATAAAGATGCGGGATCCTGTGTAACTGTTCCTTACTCTTCTCCCTCAGAAAATCTCTGGGTTCACACGAATATTGATATAACACCTGTAGGCAATGGCGGTGCTACTCTCACAAGAAGTGTAAACTGTCACATTGGCTCCCACTTGCTCGGGCTCGCATTGTGTTTTGCTCACGTTTAGGAAGCGGGGATTAAAATATGAGGCTGGATAAGTCTGTTCTTGTGTGCACGTGTTTGCTCAGTTATTTTGTGCGCAGTGTGTGTGCTCAGTTTATTTGTGGCAGTGTTGTGCCGGTGTTTTGTGGCACGTCTTTGTAGGGGACAGACTAAAAAAAGTGTTTTTCATTTCCATGAAGGCATTTTAGTCTGTTCCCTCTTTGTAGCTGTGTTTTTTATTTGTGGTGAATGGGTCACGGTGGTTAAACGGGGGTGCGTGTGTGTCACTGGGAAGTGGGTGTCCCTGGCTCTGCACGTGGCTGTTTTTGCACTCAGATCCTCAGTCTGCTGGACAATCTGTGATAATAAGGGCAGAGTGCGCACAGGACACACAGCTGTATACAGAGCATTCAGCAGGAGTCATATACCGGGATCAGCGAGAGAGCAAACTTGGATCTCGGTTGACTGCAATAGTGCGAAACAGGTAGCTGATTAAGATCCGGTAATATATGTTATATATATATATTATATATTTTGTTTTAAATATATATATATATATTTAATGATGGGGGACCCAGATACAGCGGGAGGTTTGCGATATACAGTGAATGGTGTCTGGATATATTAATTAGTTTATTTGTAAAATGCCAACATATTCCAGAAGAGGGACTGGATATAGTGGGGTGTTCCCCACTATATAGGAGGGGGTGGCTGATATAGCAGAGGTTGGCTGTATACAGGGAGAGGGGGGGGGATGGGATGGATGATGATTTGGGTGTTGGTGTTATACAAGGAGTGGGGGGGGGGATATTTGGACGTATAGAGGGTTGGATCTGTTCGTTAGGGGTAGCTTATAGGATTTTATGGATGAGAGATATATGCTCGTGGCAATATGAGTGTTGGCTTGCTGTATACCGTGGAGGGGGGCTCGGATATGAGCACAGGCATTGCTGTATACAGGAGGGGGGGGGGCCTGGATATAGCAAGGTTGTGCTGTATAGCAGGGAGGTGGGCTGAATTATAGACAGGTTTTGCTTGATCAGGAGGGGGGCTGGATGTAACGGTGGTCTATAGCAGGGGTTTTGCGTATACAGAGGAGTTGTCTTATATACAGCTGGAAGAGCTTGATTGAATAGCTTCTGTATACATGGGGGAGCTTGGGTACTGTTGGCGATAACAACCTCCCCTTGATGTCACATGGATGGTCAGGCTGATAGTGAGCGTGTCAACATTGATTTGGCTCCTTTTCTCTCTGTACCTTGGGGAGGGGATGTTTATTACTGACATCATAATGACAAATAATCAATGACAAATCAATGATTTGCGGAGTACATTGGTTACTAATATCTTTTTAACCGCCCAAGTTCTTTTTTTATCTGTTACCCACCACCCCTTGCATACACACCTTACCATAATACCCCTACCCGCTGTCACTAGTTCTCCTTTTCAATAGGATGTTGCTATTCTAATCTCTAATCTCTCTCTTTATAATCCGCACTGTGTCTTTCCTTCTCTAGGCGGTCCTGCTCTGCGGTAATCCTGCAATGTAAAGACTGCAGGCAGAATGTGCAAGAAAGTCAAGTGTTTGTGTGTCTTTGGTGTGGCGGTTTTTTTCTTTGTGATTGGGTTTCGCGACTATACAGGAAACAGCACATCCATTTAATCAGAGGATTCCCTTCCAGGACTACTGATCTCGTATTCTTGGGCACAATCTGTATACTGTTGACTGATTTTCTGCCAGCCATGTTACGGCTGTTGTAAGTCTATTGTCTCTTGCTTGTTTCTGATTGAAGCAGGAACAAGGTTAATATGACTTAGTGTTAGGGTGATGAGATGTTGGTCATGAGGCTGCATGGCTCCAGGTTATAATGATTAGGTGATCACAGGAGGTTCCATGTTCCTCTGTATCCTGATGCATCTTTTACTTCTCTCCTGCAGGTTGCTGCTCCTGTTGCCCGGCCGGGTGCAGTAAATGCAGCCAAGGCTGTGTGTGCACAGAGGGCTGTGAGAAATGCAGCTGCTGTAACTGAGATGCGCTCTGAGGCTGCACTGCGCGGGTCGCCTGCCTCTCTCTCTATATGGGGATCCCTGCAGGATTTGGGCAGATTCTGCCACAATGTCTGTAATCTGCATTTTACTGTTTTTATAACGAAGAATCTTTACCAGTTTTTCCTAATTAAACATGAAGTCTCCACCTGTGTGATGCTAGAATATAAACCTTGCACTGTTGTGTTTGTTCACTTGAATTGAAAATGTGTCTCTATAAAGTAAACCTTTCATTTAACTGCTTCACTTTGATAAAATTTTTTTCCTCATTCCAAACTTGTCATTAGTACTATTTCTTCTTCTTAGGGATGTCATTATTTTACTCCAAAGAGGTTGTCCTATATCTTATGAGGTCATTATTCAATCTAGTTTGAGGAAGCTTTTGGGTCTCTCTCCCCCCACCCCCCATGGGTGATGTGGCCAATCAGACTGGGTGTGGGGACCATGGTGTCACAATACGAACATCAACGATTGTGGCTGAGAAACAACGTTTTCAAGTATGTCCTGGGCACAGAGTGAAGATGACAAATAATACGTGGTTACATTAAGTGACCAGGTTATACATTATATACAAGACATTGCATGCACAGTTACAGATAATACAGCTTAACCCTGTTATAGCGCGGTCCTCGGGGGCGACCCGCGACACCGTGTTATAAACGGGGTCGCGGGGAAAAAAAATTGTTTTGTGGTGGTACTGTGTCCGCCGGAGGGGGAAAGCTGAGAACTCTCCCAGCGTTCCCAGACCCGGTGGGGCAGCGGCAACAGCACACAGCACTTATCTGGCAGCTCTTCTCCCTGTCTCTGCTACCGTCTTGCGAGAGCAAGCTCCCTTAAAGAGACAGTGTGTCTCTGTGTGTGTGTGTATTTGACTGTGTGTGAGTGTATGCAGTGTGCTGTGAATGTATGGAGTGTGTGCGCAGTGTGCTGTGAGTGTATGCAGTGAGTGTGCAGTGTGTGTTTAAAAAAAACAAACATTTTTTCAATTCGAGGTCCACGCTCAGATAGGGTTTTCAGGCGGTTCGCTGCAGTCGCAGGGGCATAAAAATAGAAATCCTCACGCAATAAATAAAAGGTTGTTTATTGAGTGCATTGGCACAGAAAAATACTCTGCTACATAGAAACTCTGACGCGTTTCGTCCGCAGGTAGGGACTTTGTCAAAGAGTATCTGGTAATGGCCCCAGTGATACCTATATAGTGGAACACAGGATGCTATTGGGTGAGGTAAATTACTTAATTCATTAACTCAGCAGGTGAATGATGAGCTAATTAAACTCTAGATCCAAGACCTGTATTAACCCCATAGCTGTATTCAATCACATAGGATCACTGAGGACCTCTAATGCAGTAGAACATCACATTAAAAGATACAAAAAACGTTAAAAACAAAGTGCTATACTGTCGTCTCAATACACGAGTAAACAATATATAGAAGCAGTTACCAGTGATCATGTAGCAAAGCTAAAACATACATATGAATATAATCATAAAGACTATAAAAATAACTAAACTAAAATACATACATGAATGTAAAAATTAAATACATCACTATCGAATTATACTGCGGAACATATACTTGGATGTCTGACAACATATAAATATCTATATCATTATAATTGATAAATGCTTATGTGAAAATGTGCATCTATGTATAGACCAACAATAATGGTCACAATGCATAATGATAACAATAAAGTGCAAAATAATATAACTATAATATGTAAAAATGCTATAAAGTACATATATATATATATATATATATATATATAGAAAAATGTATAGAAATAATAAAATATAATTAAATAAATATATGTGTATAAACCAAACTATATACCCACATTAAAATAATGCAATAACCATCTAAATCCATAATAATAGTGCAATAACCATCTAGATCAAACAGATAAAATATATCATCAGATCAACCATCAATATGTAAATAAGCAATCAAACATTATGGAGACCCCAATTCTATATAATGAAAAAACACATCATATACTAAACACTGGAACAACTCAAACTAGTGTGTGTGCGCAGTGTGCTGTGAGTGTGTGCAGTGTGTGTTTAAAAATAAATAAATTCAATTCGAGGTCCACGCTCAAACCGCGTTATATGCGGATCCACGTTATAGCAGATCGCGCTATAACGGGGTTGAGCTGTATATACTATAGTTGTATGTAACAGTTATAGACCAGATTAAAATGTGAGACAGCCTTAGTTTTGAAAGAACTTAAGCTGGTGGTGGATGTGAGAGTCTCCGATAGGTTGTTCCAGTTTTGGGGTGCATGATAAGAGAAGGAGGAACGGCAGGATACTTTGTTTAGCCGTGGGACCATGAACAGTCTTTTGGAGTCTGATCTCAGATGATAAGTGCTGCATGTGGTAGGGGTGAGGAGCTTGTTCAGATAGGTGGGTAGCTTGCCCAGAAAGTTTTTGAAGGCAAGACAGGAAAGATGAACTTTGCACCTAGACTCAAGTGATGACCAATCTAGTTCTTTGAGATTATAACCAGGAACTTGGGGGCAAGAGGGCAAAGTAGTGGTAAGCTGCCCAGATCCACAAAACTCTGGTAACGGCTTAACGATGAGTTAACTTAATGCATCCCTAAATGCTAATGGGATGGGCAGAACAGTCACAGTCCGTTTCCTGGAATTCCACGCATTGTTCTGACTAGAGAGACTTTTACATTTAATGTGTTGCCAGTTGTATGTATGTCCCTACAACTAAATTAGGGAGACATGCCAGTGCTGAAAAAGGAGCACACCTGAGAGACTTCCGGTGACGTCAGGAAACATGGTCGGATAGCTGAGGAGCTCCCGTCACCCTCAAGAATAACTTGTCTGAACGAGCGATCTAAACCACATAAAAACTCTCTAAAAACAAACAGACAACACAGTAAACGGAGAAGAAGATGCCGGTAAGGCCAAAAGGGAACCGGGGGTCACAAAATATTTCACTCCCGCGCATCGCCCCATTGAACAATGCGGGGACTCCCAAGATGGCGCCGAAGAAGCAGCCCACGCGCCCCACACGGATGCAGCCTCCGAAACAGGCTCATCAGAACTCCAAGAAATGGGGCTGAATAAAAGCTACTTCGAAGCCCTGTTCCACAAAATGCACAAAGAACTGCGCAAAGAAATCCAGACAGATATGAACACAGCGCTGGAAGGCTTGAGGATAGAGATTCACAGGCTAGGAAAGCGCACGGAAGTGCTGGAGCGCAAAGTCTCCGATGTAATCGGCTCACAACACAATACAGAGGACGAAGTAATAAGACTAGGCCAAGAAGTCGCTGATTTGAGAGACGCCCTGGAGGAGCAGGAAGACAGGGACCGAAGACAAAATTTGAGAATCAAGAACATACCTGAGACGGTCTCGGCCGAGGCTCTCCAAACTTACCTGCGAAATTTATTTCTGCAATTAGCCCCAGATCTATTGGATCACGACCTCCAAATGGACAGGGCGCATAGGGCGCTGGGCCCCAAACCAATGGACCCAGAGCGACGCAGTGATGTAATTATAAAGCTCCACGCATACTCAGCCAAGGATAAGATCATGGCCGCAAGCAGGAGAGCTGGGGATATCCAAATGGAGAACATACCCCTCCAAATTTTTAGCGACTTATCCAGATCCACGCTGGAAAAAATGAAGGGGATGAAGCCCCTTACGAACATCCTGCAAGAAAGGGGCATCACCTACCGTTGGGGTTTCCCCTTTAAATTGATCGTCCAGAGGAATGGAAGGCACTTCACCATTTCCAGACCGGGGGACTCGCCGGCGTTCCTAAAAGCGCTAGGGCTGAGCCAGCACCACAATAGCAGAACACCTGCCAAGCCCCCCCACAAACAACGAGGAGACGGAGGTCCCCCGTGCCTCTGAGCGACTGGCCAACCTGAGGAACCCGGGGGTCCCTGAGTAGGGAACATACCGGCAAACTACGCTGGCGACCTCCCCTGAGCGATCAGAGACCAACAAAGGAGCACGCACAAGTCTACCCGTTTCCACATGTACCTGCGAGGCGTCGCCCAACCTCCCACAGTCTTTTCTTCTACACCGCCCGAACAGCAGCTGAAAGAAAAGTAGGATAGGATATCTGCACTTCAGCCCCTCAACAATCCGAGGCTGGAAACTCTCCTCAACCCCGGATCCACTCATGGAACCCGACCCGCAAACCCCCCCCTCCCCCCTCCCTCCCTGAAGCTCCGCTCTTACCGCCAACCCCACTGCCCAGCAACAAACCAACACAGCCCTGACCCCTCTTCCCTCTTCACCCAATACCTTTCCCCTCCAGCCACCCCTCCACCTCCCGTCCTTCCCCTCTCATACTCCCTCCGTCCCCCCCATCTTCCACCCCCCACCCACACACCCCTCTCCGCGACCCCATAACCACTACCCAACAACGCGACCCTACCCCCACCCCACCCCGAAGGTAAAACTTGTCCCACTTACCTCGCCGGAATGATCGGAGGTCCCCGGACAGAATCCGATCAGGTCCATCAGCACTATAAAGGAGCTCGCCCCGGGTTCGTGGGTCAGGCGACCTGGCAACCCCGACCGCAGAGGATATGTACCATTCTGGCCCACGGATGCAACAGAGGCCCCCCCGGGACTCTCCACTGGTGTCGCAAGCAAGATCGACCTTAACACCTGGAACCCGTCTGCTCGGTCAGGAGAAGCATGACCCCGGCCCCCCCGCCCATCTCCCCCCCGCTCACTGGACGTTGAGTTGCAATATCAGGCTCACCGCACTACGGCCCGAGTAGCCCAGGTTGTATAAACCCTTCACCCCCCCTCCCTCCTCTGGCTATGCCGTGAGGTTCTTGGAACCATGTCGAAAGATGAAAGATAGACAATTCAGGAAGTGAAATGTAAACACTGTATACTCAGGCTGTACTCACAACCCCCATACCACTCCCCATACAACGCCCCCACTTCTCCCACCTCTCCGCCCCCCACTCCCCGTCCCCTTAACCACCCCCCCACCTACCCTCTCCCCCCCTCCCCCCTCATTATTGGCCAGATGTAAGCAACAGCCAAAAGGAAAACGCAAAGTAGTGCGAAAAATGTCAAACGATCATGTCAGAAATAGTGATGATAAGTAAATATTAACAAAGGTCCCCCTGAGTACCAAGGTATATGCAACAGCCATAAGAAACATGCAAATGTTATGTGAAAAATGCCTAATGATGACGTTTCCCTGACAGTTGTCAGAAATAGAGATGAAAAGTGGTTTATAGCAAATGTCCATTCAGTACACAAGGGTAGCTAGTTGAGACGAGCCAGATAAGCAGCCACCCCCTGCACAGAAGCTCTTCCCCCCGTCCCTCCCCTCTCTCCCTCCTCCCCCCCTCTTCACCCCCTCATCCCATTCCCCCCCTCCCTCATCCCATTCCCTCTCCCCCCTCCCATTCCCTCCCCCCCCCCCCCTCCCCCCCCCCCCCTACCTCACCCCCCCTCCTCAACAAGTGAACCGAACCAAGGTCAAGAGGGACATGCAAATGAGGTGGGAGTTTGTCTGAGGTTGATGATACAGTGTCTAAGAACAGTACAAATTTAACGGGGCAATATAGACTATATAAGCGACTGTAGCCAAAATGCAGGTTTTAAACAGTTATTGTATCTTACAAATGTTTATGTGATGTTGTTCTGAAATGTTAATAAGACGCCACACTCAGTGGTTTCCCCAGAAGTGGTTTCATGTTAGCTCTCTCACTGAGGGTGTGGGACCCTCTCTCCGGTCACCGACCGTGCTCTGAGTTCTGGAAGGATCTCTAGGGGTATTAAACCCCCCCCCACCTCCCTCACCCACATGAGAGAGGCCAACTTTCAAGGGTCGTCTAAAGGCCCAATGTACCCCACCTTACCTATTGTGTCTCCCCCTCCCTCCCCCCCCCTTGGGGGCCCCCCCTACCTCCTCCACCCGCCAAGACAAATCCACCCAAGGCTCACAAGACCTATAGCCCTTACTGTGGGAATATTAAGGGCCTCGGAGCCCAGAGCTCCGAAAAACACACACACCATAAAATGACAGACATAAAACTCATCACACTTAATGTAAAGGGACTTAACTCAACCAAAAAAAGGAAACTAGCACTCCAGGAATTGAAAAAAACAAAAGGGGATATCATTTTCCTACAAGAAACACACTTCAACTCGCCCATCCCCCCGAACACATTTAAAAGTCTGTTCCCTCAAGCTTTCTATGCATCTTCCCCGAGTAAAAAAAAAGGGGTTGCTATCCTAATAAGGAACAATGTCCCCTTTGCTACAACCAGCACACATGCAGACCCAGAGGGAAGATTCCTGGTGCTCCAGGGCACTCTAGCAGGTTCACCAGTAACACTGGTGAACCTATACGCCCCCAATGACAACCAAACCCAGTTCCTCAAAAAAGTACTGGACTCCCTGGAGCAGCAGGCACTCTCTTCCTTAATCATAGGAGGAGACTTCAATATGGTTGCCTCACACATACAAGATAAATCAAAAGCCCCAAAGGACCTACCAAACGCAACCTAATGCGTACACTACTCAATCGCAAAAAAAAAGCAAAGAAATTCAGGGAAATAATGGAAGAATTTTCCCTGATCGATGTGTGGAGAGCTCAGCACCAAGGTCAACGGGATTACACCTTCTTCTCCATCCCTCATCAGTCCTATTCGAGGATCGACTACTTTCTAGGTACCAAAAACATAGTCCAGGCTTCCTCCCACTCCAATATAGACCCAATTACCTGTCAGACCACGCTCCGGTGGAACTCACCCTCTCCCTACCCTTTGTCAAAAACAATCCCTACACATGGAAGATGAATGATTCCCTTCTCAACTGCGCAGAGACAGAGACTAATATAAGGGATAAACTCTCATCCTTCTTCCAAATCAACGCAGGCACTGTCTCGGCCACGGCTATGTTATGGGAGGCACATAAGGCCTCAATTAGAGGAGACCTAATCTCGATCTCAGCCTATAAGAAAAAACAAAAAATCAAACTCCAAAAGGAACTAACAGATAAAATCTCACAACTAGAGCAGCAACATAAGGCGACAGCATCCAAAAAGATACAAAAGCAGTTAAACCAATCACGTGCAACCCTTAGACAAACACAACTAGAAGAAGTAGAAAGAGCCCTACGTTGGACAAAACAAAAATTCTTTGATAAAGGAAACAAAGCCGATAAACTTTTAGCCACAAAATTAAGAGGCATTCGGGTCAAATCTCAGATCTCCAAAATCTGCACAAAAGCGGGGAGAATCACATATGTTGATAAAGAGATAGCACAAGTACAACCTCCACCCCCCAGGCCAAAGCCAGACCCCCTTGGGGGCGATCTCAAGATACCTTGAGCAGTGTAACCTCCCCTCCCTCTCGAAGGCTGAATTAGAAAAACTAAATAGAGACATCACCCTATGAGGACCTAACCGAAGCCATAAGCTCCCTCAAGCCAGAAAAAACACCGGGCCCAGACGGATTCTCTAACACCTATTATAAGACTTTCATGCCGACTCTATCCCCTTACCTGCTAGATATGTTCAACTCCTTCTTACAAGGAGAACCAATCCCCGCTACCATCACTGCAGCCAATTTAGCCATAATCCACAAAGAAGGTAGAGACCCACTCCTCTGTGGGAATTATAGGCCAATATCCCTACTGAACTCAGATCTCAAAATTTACAGCAAGATCTTGGCAAACAGGCTCAACCCGATTCTCCCCCGACTAATTAATACAGATCAAGTAGGTTTTGTGTCTGGAAGACAGGCCTCAGACAACACCCGCAAAATAGTGGATATCATAGACCACATACATCTCACAGGTACCAAAGCAATGATCCTGAGCCTCGACGCGGAAAAAGTGTTTGACAGGATCAAATGGTCCTTCCTAGATCAAACAATGTTGAAGTTTGGTTTTAGCAGTCCCTATTTGGAGGGTGTTAGAGCCCTCTACCAAAACCCCACAACATTTGTAAAAATCTCAGGAGGCCTATCAGAACCAATTACAATCAGAAATGGGACCAGACAGGGTTGTCCGCTATCCCCACTCCTATTTGCACTAATAATTGAACCCTTGGCATCCAAAATTAGAGAAGAAAAGAGCATCAAGGGCATTTCAATCTCCAAAAAAGAATACAAAATCTCCCTATTCGCGGATGATGTGATTCCTGACCCTCGCTGACCCCCACATCTCACTCCCTAACCTACAAAAGGTACTCTACCAGTTTGGTACAGTGTCTGACTATAAAATAAATATAGACAAGTCAGAAGCACTCAATATATCCCTCCCAGACACAACATGGAAGCTATTACAATCCAATTATAAGTACAAGTGGAGCACCACATATATCAAATACCTCGGTATAAGAATCTCGAGCTCCCACAGATCCCTTTATCAATACAATTATCCCCCACTATTTCACCAGATCAAAAAAGACCTAGAGTCTTGGAAAAAAACTCCAAATATCATGGTTTGGGAGAATAGTCTCGCTTAAAATGAATATTCTCCCAAGGTTGCTGTCCTTCTTTCAAACACTCCCCGTAGTTGTCCCACGAGCAGCCATGAAAAATATACAGGCCCTAATGTTCCAATTTATTTGGAACGATAAAAGACCGAGGGTCCCCAGATCGGTCATGCTATCACCAAAATCAAAAGGGGGTCTGGGGGTCCCCGATGTGGTCAGGTACTATCTAGCAGCCCAGATAAAGCAAGCTGTAGTTTGGAATTGCGACCCGGCATCGGCCCGCTGGCTCGAGATAGAATCACACTACGCAGCCCCATCCACACTTCAGGTCCTCATGTGGTCCCAAGGAGGAAAAGAGGGAGGACCGAGGAGATTTGAGCTAGGAGCAATGAGATGCACGTGGGATACTTGGCTTAAAAGCAAAGGGAAATATGGCCTGCTACAGTGGCGACAACCTTTATTCTAACTCGGCTAGCTCCGCGAATTTCAGATTATCCCGGTTATGTGCAGTTTTGTGTAGTTTTCGCCCGGGGTGAACTGCGGTATTTTCGCGCCAGGGATTTAAGCATTTTATTCTCGCTGTCTGCAATACTGCAATGCCGTGTAAAAACTCATGGGGACGTTTGCGAGCTGTTGTCTTTGAAGCCGAGAAGCCGTCCTCTGGCGAGATGTGTTTGCAGCAGAGAGAGATCCGCTGCTCTCTCTCTGCGCAAACATCGGCACATTAAAAATTATTTAAAATAAATTTTTATTCATAGTGTAGATGTGCAGGGGGTCTCCGGAGCAGAACCGCGTTGGTTTCAGGTCCGGGGACCCCCTGCTTCCCGAGATACAGGCCCCTTTGTGAGGTGCCGGTATCCCTCTGCATTTCAATGTCCCGATCACGTGACCGCGACATGTAAACAAAGCAGAGGGATACCGGCACCCCTTAAAGGGGCCTGTATCTCGGGGAGCAGGGGGGCCCCGGACCTAAAACCAAAGCGGTTCAGCTCCGGAGACCCTCTGCACATCTACAGTATAAATAAAACACCCATATCAATAAACAATCGTTCCTTACCTTTGCGGCTATGTGCTACGGTAACGAAGCAACATGAATGTAATTTTAATAATTGTGTACTGTGAGCAGGGGGTCTCTGAGCCACAAATCAATGCGGTTCAGCTCAGGGGACCCCCTGCTTCCTGCACAATATTATTAAAGTACAGAAATGCTGCTTCATTACCATAGCTGATAGCCGCTAAGGCAATGAAGGGTTAAGGCAGAATAGCATGTTTATTGGGGACATTTGCCCCCAATAAACATTGCAATTAACAACATACACCCCCTGTGTATTTAAAATACTGTACATAAACAACAATGTAATCTGTGTAAGGCCCCCTCCCCCTAATGTGTTTGTTAAATCTCCCTGCCTGTGTTCCTGTGAGTGCAGTTTATGTAAATGTGGGGAGGGGGAGGGGGTTATAACCCCACCTCCTTGCCTGTAATCTGTGTAAGGCCCCTCCCCCTAATGTCTCTGTTAAATCTCCCTGCCTTGCCTGTAATCTGTGTAAGGCCCCCTCCCCCTAATGTCTCTGTTAAATCTCCCTGCCTGTGTTCCTGTGAGTGCAGTTTATGTAAATGTGGGGAGGGGGAGGGGGATCCCGATGTGCATACAGTATAATGCAGCGCCTCACTGCCAATGGCCCACCCCGTGAGGCATAACCACCCTCACCCACTACCGCTTTATTGTGGGTAGCGGGGGTGGGTGAAGGGGGTTTTTGGCCCTTGGTGTGAGTTTAGGACTTGCGGGGGGGTTGCGGGTGCACTTAACCCCTTCACGACCGTAGCAGTTAATACCGCTACGGTCATGAAGGGGTTAACCCCTCCCGCTACCCCCCCGCAAGCCCTAAACAACCACCGTTGGGGCTAATACCCCCTTCACCCACCCCCGCTACCCACAATAAAAAAAATGCGCACACAGCAGCCCCGCAATAAATAAATAAATAAATAAATACACGAATATAAATAAATAAAAAAAAAAATATATATATATATATATATATGAACAAAGATATATGACAGCGCCCCTATTAACACACACCTATAACCCTGCAAAACAGGCCTCACACTGCAGAATGATAAACCCAGCACAGATATATAACAATGCTTCTAAATTTGCAGGAAACTAAGCAAATTGCAATATAAAAAATGAATACACAAATTTTGTGAAAAAATGTAAAAAATACACAAAATATAAAAAATGTATGTTGGCAACAAAACCACTAAAAAAGAAAAAATACATATAAAATATATGTGCATGTTTCTTTTTCTATAATTGACACAAACGGAATCAATATAAAAAATGTCCATACAAATCCTTAAAAATAAAATTAAAGTCCTGGGCAGCTTAATTCTTGGGCTCACCAAGGTTTTAATTTTCATGAACAGACGATTGCCAACTCACACTTTGTCAGATTAAAATAAGCAATTTATGGGACAAGCCCATGCACCACGCCGACGTCCAAGTCTCAGAGGTCTTCCATCTGCATATACATATTGCTGCTGTGAATCAGCTCTGCTGTGGGATATGCTGCCGGTACAACCTCTCTCCTTCACCTCTGAAAGGATGGTAGGTATTTCTGGCTGTATTCCACTGATCGTGTAGCAGGATGCAGGAACTGACGTCTGTGCTCTGGAGCTTGAGCTGCTTGGCCACCGTAGTTTCCTGTACCACGTGACCAACTCTGATTGGTTCTAGTACCATGTGACAGAGGCTTGGGGAAGAATGGATATTACGTCATTGAAAGCCTGTCACATGGTACTAAAACCAGAGTTGCGATTGAGTTCCCACGCTCTGATTGGCTGCCGTACCATGTGAGGCCGGCCATGTTTCTTTTAATGACGTAATCTTAAAGGCAATTGAAGCAAAGCCATTCTGATTGGCTGTGCTTTCATTGCCTTTAAGTGACGTCATCATTTTTTTTTTATCGGCCAAAACACATGGTTTTCACGGCCCAATCAGGATTGTGGGAACCATGACGAAAATGTGACGTAATAGGCCTTTAAACGCCTATGTCGTCTCATTTTGAAGCCAGGCGCCGCGGAGGAAGGACCTCCGGAGAAGAAAAAAGACAAGGGCGTGGCCGAAGACGGGAAGAAGACCCCGGAAGGAGATAGAAGAAAGAAGAATACAGATGAAGATGGATTACAATTAGAAGACCCGTGGATTGATTTGGATTTTTAGTTTAATGTTTATTTTTTTATGGTTTTTTATTTTATGGGTTCCTGTGCCTGGTAGTTTTGTACGTGAGTAAGGTGTTCAACGGGAGTCGGTGGGGCCAAGTTATGGTAAGTGAAGTAAAGAAATGTATTTAATTGAGCTTGTAAAATTTTTTAAAGGTTCTTTTAACATGTGTATTTATATGTGGTATATCATTTCTTGCCACTGTATGTATGTATGTATATATGTCTAGAGAGATATATACATACAGGGTAAGAAATGTTGTTGTTTTAAAAGCTTGATTTGATGTGTTTTAAATTACTTTGGCTATGCTGCTATGCTTCAATGTGTGTATAATTTTTTTTTACAATTAGATACATGTAATCCTTGGTATTGTATTGTGTGCTTGAGGACAGGGTTAGCCTTGGTTTTAAATTTTGTATTCTGGTTGGTACTTATATTTTTTCACATGCTAAATTGTTCTGTTCCAGGCTCGAATTAGTTAATTGTTTAATTGTTCGGAATGGAATGTCAATTGTTGAGGGATGTAATTAATGAATGCTAATTGATTTTTGTTTACTTGATTGGTTAAAATAGTTTACTTGTTTGGAGGTATTTGTATTTTGCTTGCAATGTTATTGTTAACATTCATTTGCAGAATTTATATGGTGCATAGATTGTATGCATCATATATACTGTACAATGTAAATGCAATGTGTTGATTGGAATGTGAGGTTTTTCATTGGCATTTGATGATTTAGATTGTAAGATCAGTTAGGATTATTAAAGGAAATAGATTTTAATATAGTGTGTCTGTATAGGAGAAGTGTTATTTGTAGTACAGTATGGTTTTGATCACCCTTCTACATTTATTTGCATATTGGTGTTCATCATGTGTGTATATATATATATAATATATATATATATTAATATATAATATATTATATATATTATATCTGTGTATATAATATATAGTTGCATGATGAAGCCACTGTACATTCATGGGTGAAGGGTGGGTATCGGGCCAGTGTGGCTTAACCCCTTAATTACCTTTGCGGTTATTATCCGATAAGGTGTTTAAGGGGTTAATTGATATCTGAATGTTATTGCTATGTATTGGCTATGTATTTTGTGGGCAAGACAAGGCTGTTGCTGGCGACGGAGACTTCTTATTGATGAGGTCAGTAGCACTTTATTTATTTGAATATGCTAGTTAATGTTTTTAATAATGGGCAAATAATCTATTATCCCTATCTGGATAATAGATATTTTGCACATTATTGTACTGTAGGTGTTGGGGGGTGGGGGGGTGTATGTATTGAATGTATAGGCCAGGTTTATTTTTTTTACATTCAGAGTTTGTTCTGTGGTTCTGCGTGGGACCTCTGGAGACCACCTGCGGGTCTCCTCGGGTATCCCACGGGTATCAGGCTGGTGGTTCCACGGGTGACACATGCGGGGATGAAGCGGTGGCCTCACATCTGTGGGGGCACCGCCGACCCGTAGTCTGCGGGGATGAAGCCGGTGGCCCGACTTCCGTGGGGGCACCGCCGACCCGTAGGTGCGGGGATGAACCGGTGGTCCCACTTCTGTGGGGGCACCGCGGACCCGTAGTGAGCACTCGTGAGTTCCCCAGACCCCCGTGGGAACCACCCGAGGCCCCGCAGACACCTGTGGGTCTGACCCGGGGCTCCCAGACATCCGCGGGCCTACCGTGGGGACCCAATTGTGGCCCACGGTGTCCCAAGGAGACCACCTGGGGGCCATGGCGCTTGGCGGGACCCACCAGCAGGCCTCCAGAACCTGTTTGAAAAGGGCTGCTGGTACCCTGTAGGTCTGTCTGGTGCCCCGCCAGCCCACCGGGGACTCGCGTGGGGCTGCGTTATGAACCCTTTTTGTAAAAGGATAAATCTTGTATTTATGGGGGGGCACAGGGGGTGGGTAATGTATTTAATAAATATAATGATGTTTATTGTGGGTCACTGTATTGTTTTTATTGTGGGTACTGGGGGTGGGGGGGGGGTTTCCCCAACGGTATGTGGGTAGGCCTCCCTTGTGGGTAGTGGGTGAGGGTGGTTAGGCCTCACGGGGTGGGGGGTTAGTGGGGGAGGGTATGTAGGCGTCCCGAGTGATGGGTGAGGGTGGGTTAACCCCTTAATGACTGTAGCGGTTAATAACCGCTATGGTGATTAAGGGGTTAGGGGACATTACTTTGGATGTTTTCATTTTTGTGTCTGTTTTGTGTCTGTAATTGTGGCCATTACTATACTGTATGTGTTAGGGGGGGGTGGGTATTTCTTTAAAAGTATTTATGTGTTTATTCATTAATTTGGGGGGGGGCACATAATTGGTACTGCAGGCCTGCGGGTAACACCCGAGGGCCCCCGCCGGCCTATAGTATCATTGATGTGCATATATGTGTATGTTAGAGGTTATAGGGGTTGTTATTATATATATATATTTTTATTTATATTCATGTATTTATTTATTTATTTATTGCGGGGCTGCTGTGTGTGAATTTTTTTATTGGGGGTAGCGGGGGTGGGTGAAGGGGGTATTAGCCCCAGCGGTGGTTGTTTAGGGTTTGTGGGGGGGGGGGGGTAGCAGGAGGGGTTAACCCCTTCATGACCGTAGCGGTATTAACTGCTACGGTCGTGAAGGGGTTAAGTGCACCCGCAACCCCCCCGCAAGTCCTAAACTAACACCAAGGGCCAAATACCCCCTTCACCCACCCCCGCTACCCACAATAAAGCGGTAGTGGGTGAGGGTGGTTAGGCGGGGTGGGCCATTGGCAGTGAGGCGCTGCATTATACTGTATGCACATCGGGATCCCCCTCCCCCTCCCCACATTTACCTAAACTGCACTCACAGGAACACAGGCAGGGAGATTTAACAGAGACATTAGGGGGAGGGGGCCTTACACAGATTACAGGCAAGGCAGGGAGATTTAACAGAGACATTAGGGGGAGGGGGCCTTACACAGATTAGTCAAGGAGGTGGGGTTATAACCCCCTCCCCACATTTACATAAACTGTACTCACAGGAACACAGGCAGGGAGATTTAACAAACACATTAGGGGGAGGGGGCCTTACACAGATTACATTGTTGTTTATGTACAGTATTTTAAATACACAGGGGGTGTATGTTGTTAATTGCAATGTTTATTGGGGGCAAATGTCCCCAATAAACATGCTATCCTGCCTTAACCCTTCATTGCCTTAGCGGCTATCAGCTATGGTAATGAAACAGCATTTCTGTATTTTAATAATATTGTGCAGGAAGCAGGGGGTCCCCTGAGCTGAACCGCATTGATTTGTGGCTCAGAGACCCCCTGCTCACAGTACACTATTATTAAAATTACATTCATGTTGCTTCATTACCGTAGCACATAGCCACAAAGGTAAGGAACGATTGTTTATTGATATGGGTGTTTTATTTTGTAGATGTGCAGAGGGTCTCCGGAGCTGAACCGCTTTGGTTTAGGTCCGGGGCCCCCCGTCCCCGAGATACAGGCCCCTTTAGGGGGGTGCCGGTATCCCTCTGCTTTGTTTACAGTCGCGGTCACGTGATCGGGACATTTAAATGCAAGGGGATACCGCACCTCATAACGGGACCTGTATCTCGGAAGCAGGGAGTCCCCGGACCTGAAACCAACGCGGTTCTGCTCCGGAGACCCCTGTACATCTACACTATGAATAAAAATGTATTTAAAATAATTTTTAATGTGCCGATATTTATTTATATTCATTTATTTATTATTGCGGGGCTGCTGTGTGTGAAATTTTTTATGTGGGTAGCGGGGGTGGGTGAAGGGGGTATTAGCCCCAACGGTGGGTGTTTAGGGGCTTGTGCGGGGTGTGGTAGCGGGGGGGTAGCGGGAGGGGTTAACCACTTCATGATCGTAGCGGTATTAACTGCTATGGTCGTGAAGGGGTTAAGTGCACCCGCAACCCCCCCGCAAGTCCTAAACTCACATGAAGGGCCACACCCCTTCACCCACCCCCGCTAGCCACAATAAAGCGGGCACGGTGGGTTAACCCCTTCATTGCCTTAGCGGTTAGCCGCTAAGGTAATGAAGTGGGCTGTACATGCATTTTTCCTGCCTCGGATGCATGCCGGGGGCCTCCGGTGCTGATATTCATGGGTATTAGCTCTGGAGCCCCCCTGCATCAATCCGAGCCAGGAAAAGGGCGGATTTTCCTCCTTTTTTAACGAAACACCTTACTGGTCTTAATGTCGATACATTACTGGAGCGCATGCGCATTACAATTCATGAATTTCTGCCATCTGGCAGACACGCGAATCATTGCAGCCTTTTAAATCCGAACCATTATCAATAAACCCATCAACCGCGCTTCAGCCGGGCATGACCCGTGGCTGGGAAGTCAAAACGAACGCGGCATGCGCCAGGTGAAGAGCGTCGCATTCCAGGTACAAGCCAGGGAAAAAACGGGTATTTGTTAGAATAAAAGCTGTCGCAGCAGTAAATACCCCATCACAAATCACCCCTATCTTTGGCAACCCGAACTTCCCTCCCGGGTGCTCCAATTTCAGGGTCAATTTCAGGGTCGTGGAATAAGGCTGGTGGCCGATCTGCTGAAAAATGGAGAGATCTTAACCTTCAAAGAAGTACGAGACAAGTACAAATCACAACATCTTCATCTATTCAAATACCTACAAATTAGACATTTTCTGATGTCTCTCGCTCAGAAATCCAAATTTCCCCCACCCACCAGATTCGAAACACTATGCAGTATAGGCAGGTATCAAAGAGGCCTAATCTCTGAGATATATAGGGGGTTAGAGTCAGCATCAGAACCCCTAACCCACCACTACATGCAAAAATGGTCTGCGGACCTAAACATACAAATTGACAAAGAGGAGTGGGAGGATATCTGGGAGATGGCGGCTAAAACCTCAATCTGTACAGTAACAAAAGAAAATATCTAGAAAAAATTCTATTCCAGTGGTACCTGACCCTGGCTAGACTGAGCCAGATCTTCCCCGGCACATCAGACTTGTGCTGGAGGGGATGTGGTCGAAAGGGAGACATGGCCCATATTTGGTGGCTGTGTCCGGAGATTCAGAGGTTCTGGATAAAGATTCAGACGTTGCTCTACGAGACAACGGGATCCCTTTCCCCCTGGATCCACTGTCCCTGGTGCTGAGTAAACCGTTCGACGATCTACCCCCGCCAATGAGTAGACTGGTCTCGGCAATTTTGACGACGGCCAGGTGCTCAATAGGAACAGCCTGGAAGCAGGTCAAAGCCCCAGCAAGAAACACGGCCATAAGGCGGGTAGACGAGGTAATGTCAATGGAAAAACTAACCGCCATGTTACACAAAAAAATGCCGCAGTTCTGGAATACCTGGGACCCGTGGATAAGCCCCTGAGACTAGGAATAACGGGATAATGTAAAAACCGGAACGAGGAGACGAGTCCAGAACCCAAAGGCGGAAGGATAGGACGAACCACGGTGGACCCCCCCCCCCCTCCCCTCCCCCCCCTCCCCCCCCCCCCCCAACCCCCCCCCCCCCCATTTTCCCCCCCCCCCCCTCTCTACCCTTACCCTCAATTTTCAAAAAACTATGTTGGCCAGTATTCATTCAGTACAGTCAAAGTTATAGAGTTATATGTTGTTGACAAAATGTACCCACACCTGTAAATGTCAATGCCAATAAAAAAGATTGATACAAAAAAAAAAGGAGCACACCTGAGGTACCCGCTGGGAGATATGCTACTGACCATGCAAAATATATTTAAATGAGTCCCATCCGACACTTCCTAAAAGGATTTCCATACCAACTATATAGAGTTGATAATAAGCCTAAAGCACCAACTTAATGACTGGAATCGTGTCAGACCCAACAGGATTAAAACCCACAACCACGGCTTTTCTAGGCCACAGCTCTAGCACTGTGAGCTAAGCCAGCTGGAGGCTAGCAGAGCACACTGTCTACTAACAGCATATCTCCAAGGGATATCTATTTTGTTGATTGTAACCTTGAAAGTACAAAGTAATAATATGTACTGAGGGCTATACTGTAAGTTACAGGTATCCAGGTGACACTAAATAAAAGATAAACAAAACATGGGCAACCTCAATCTACTGGGTTAGAAGAAAATGGATGGCACCTCCGCTACTCTAGGGATTACACAGTTATAACTGCGGTATGAAAAGCAAGCACTTAAATCCCTTCTATGTACCGATCTATTTAAGCGGATAAGGTCTCTTTCAGGGATACTGCATCTCTGAAGCTAACCTGTGATTTTATGTATTTAGAATTTACAATCTAAATGATCAAACAAGCTCTAAATTAGAAGTTTTTGGTTCTGCAAATATAAATATACAGGCTTCGTTCATTGCTTATCATTTTGCTTAAATTACCAGTGTAGCCCTGGTAAGAATTTGGGCTATAGATCTTTCTCCTACTGGTATAAGTCCTGCTATGGGCAGGTTGCCAGTAGTTATCATGGGTTTCCCCGCTTCAAGCCCTGCCCTGGTTTGTGGAGGTAGGCCCCCTGACTCTGTGTGGAAGGCAAGAGACACAGGGGAGGGGTCTGCTGACATCATGATGTGTGGGGCTGTCTAAAGTTAGTTGGCTGTTCCTGTCAGAGACAGTAGGAGTTGAGTTCTGTCCTGGGATCAGAGAGGAGTGTGTTCCAGGAGAGAGATGCATTACAGTTGGAGGAGCTCAGGCCCGCCTGAGTAGAGTTGATAGAACTGTGGTGGACCAATGCCCCTCACCCTGCCTAGGGGGTGAGGGAAGAGCTAGCCCCACCCTGAGTGTCTGTACCTTGGGGTGGAGGCAGGGAGCAGTGAGAGCCCCAGACAGTCCATCCTGAAGGGGTACAGTCTGGAGGAGAAGGAGAAGGAGGAGACCACTGTACCTGATTTGTTGCTGCTGCTGTGAGCTGTTATACAATAAAGGACTTGTGCTACTTTTACAAAGAGACTGAGACTGAAATCTCTCGCCCTATAGAGGGGGCTTCTCTGGAAGGATTTCACCCTACCCCGATAGGGCTTGCCAGAGATGGAGGCGCTGTACCATTGCTAAAAGATGAAGGCAAGAACCCCAGAAGCCTGTCCCTGTTGTCCCCCATACCACCGCGGGAGACTCAGGCCCTCCTGTTACCAGCAGGTATGCACCACTCCTACACATGTAGCCAGCCCTCAGTACACCCTAGGGGTCCGATCTGCGACCGGGGGGGAGGGGGGGGTAGATGGGTTACACCAGTAAATACTAGGTCTCACTACTAAGACCAGTACACATGGTTTCATCACTTAGATCTTGTGCTTTTTATAATTACGTTTTATTTTATTCACTTAATTCTGTCTCTAAATAAATGTATAACTTTTTAACCCCGTTAGGATAATACATCACAGATACATTATATTACGTGAATGTATCCTCTATTTTGCAGCTCTTTGGAGGGCCTTTCTCCTTCTTTTTAATTGTATATGTATTAAAATTTACTTTGTCCAGGTCATTATACATCTCTAAGGAGTATTTTATCCACTTGGAGTATTTAGGAGTAACCTCCTCTAAAGGATTGACTTTCCTCTCTCCATATTCTAACAGAGATTAAATAAAACACATATTTTCTGATACACAAAAGTAAAAACAATGTGAATCACAGCTCATAAGGCAGAAGCAGAGAGAAAGTGCCATAAGAAAGTGAGCTGGTGACTTGAGTTAGTACTTCTAATATTAAAAAGGATAAAGACATTGGGCTATATTTATTAAGCAGTGTTCTGCCATAAGGCACCTTAGGTGCTGGAATACATTACAGTCTATTCAAATAAATGAACTGTAAGGTGTCTTCCCGCGCCAGAACGTGTCTCATGGCAGAAGACTGATTATTAGATATGCTTCTCTACCCCAGAAGAGGGTACAGTGCTTTGTACAGGTATGAGCACTTAATGAGAAGTAAAGCTCAAAGCCAAGTATACGGTGACACTGGTGCTAGCCATCAGCTGCTCACACTGCTACAGCATTGTCCTGAATAAGGTTGTGTGGGTTCAACTTCTGATCCGGCCTCGCCCTCTTGTCTGGAAACGGATTGCTCTGTGAAGAGAAAAAATAAAAAATGACGGATTAGCCTTTTTGAGAGTGATCTGTGGACCAGGGGAATAGGCCGATCCAAATCCGCATAACATTTTTTTGTCCATCTCTAATGCTAACCGTTATCACAAAAGCTCACTAATGCAGGGTTAAGTGCTGTTTTCAGCCGTAATGGGCCCTTGCATTAGTTGTATCTGGTGTTAGGGCTAATGATATGCAAAAGAGGTGTCCCTGTAACAGCACCTATCCACAGATCTCTGTTATCGTTGCCACAGGGATTTAACAATGCATTGCTTAGGTAAAACCAAAAGGTGGCGTCGGCTCATGAGAGTCCAAAGTGATATAGATGTAGCCAGGTCCCCCTCTGTGCGTCGGTACCCCCTCCCTGTACCCACCTTTGCGGCCGGTTGCGGAGTTGCGAGGGTGCGGGCGCGTGTGCACGCCTTCCGGTGTGCATGTGGCAGTGATCGGCAGGTGGTTGCACAGGGTGTGCGCATCGAAGGAGACTTCCGGCGGCTCCCGTGCAGGGCGCCGCCATCTTGCGCGAGTTCGCGCATGCGCAGTTGGAGCGCCGGCGGCAGTACCAGTTGCGCATGCGTGAGGACAAGCGCGCGAAGGGCTAGCCTACCAGGGAAGGCTCTTGGAAGGGACTACAAGTCCCATGAGCCTCAGCAGCGCCCCACATGATGCCAGGGAGCCAATAGGGCTGAAGTATCTCCCTGCTCTCAGGGATGGATACATTTTCACGCGCTGAGCCACGCGTGTCAGGACCAGGAAGAGCTAGGGGTAGGAGGTGAGTGCAGGGGTCTGTGACACACTGCATTAGGCCAGCAACCCCCTAGGCCCCAGTTAGGCCCTGAGCCATATACCAGCTTGTTGTGCTATAGGGACAGGCCCTGGTTAGGGACTCTGCCCCATTATCTGTTTGGTAGTCAGGGACACAGTGCTACGCAGCGCAGCCCTGCAAGGTGGGTTCTGAGCTCAGAACATCACCAAAGACACAGAGACTTACGGTGATATTATCCACGCCGGAATTCATCCCACGCGGTGGCGGATGACGACGTCGGACTGAACGGAATCCCTGTTGTAGTCTGCGGAACCCGGGGCCGGAGCAGGTATCATTCAACAAGTGCACCAACACTGTACAGCAACGCAAGGAGCACGTCTAAAAGGCTGGGCTATCACTTGGGGACACTTAAGTGGTAGAGTGGCCAAGGGCCCTGTATTGTTCATTTGGACACGGTGTGGGGGTACACGGTGGTTGGGAAGCATAATACTTTCAACGAGAGCAAGTATTGTTGTGATTCATATAGAGTATAAGTATATATATGTGCATGTGTTCAGTAAAGACCGCCCTGTTTATACCAGTGAGTATTATTGTGTTGTGTCCTGAGAGGGACTCCTCCCGCTCCGTCGGGATCCCTCCCAGGTGGAGGCGTTGCACCACAAGATATATATATATATATATGTACCCCAGGCTCTCCATGCAGAGGCTTAGGCTCCTGAGGGCCACACAGGTAAATAAGCACCAATAGCGTCTGTATTCACAGGGAATACCCGTTACATATAGATAGATATATCTGATTAAACATCACATGGAGGGACACCTCTGCCCAAAAAAGAGCACACCTGGGATATATGCTAATAGGGGTCACTTGTGCACAGATGTCTCTCAACGTTTATGGGGATATACAGTGGTGTGAAAAAGAAAGTACACCCTCTTTGAATTCTATGGTTTTACATATCAGGACATAATAACAATCATCTGTTCCTTAGCAGGTCTTAAAATTAGGTAAATACAACCTCAGGTGAACAACAAACACATGACATATTACACCGTGTCATGATTTATTTAATAAAAATAAAGCCACAATGTTATTCTTCTGCATACCACCTAATCCCTACCCTTTTTATATCTATCTATATATATCCCCCTCCCCGCAACATGCTGTTAAGATCAATAAAGGCTGTTGTTTTTGTATATAATTATCTTTGTAGATTGGCGTTAACCTCAGGGAACATAACATGCATTACTGATATTGATAACATGATGTTATGAGCCCTGAGTTAACGAAACTATGTGGATTTGGCTGCCAAGGAGTGTGGTACTCTGGGATATACACAGACCCCTCATTTTCTCTGTCCAACCTAAATCTCCGCCCCTCATTGCACATGCTGTGAAGCTGAATGAGATTACAAATCTTCTCCAGAGCGGAGAAGCAGCGTCACAGCTCCAGGTTTTCTCCCACGTTTAACAGCATTTTGATCTTCTTGATTGGAAGGATCTACCCCAGGGGTAAAGTTATCAGATTTACTCACAGACCTCATCTATCTAATAGTCTAATCTCTTACCCAACTATCTAACTACTTATTTATTCTATCTATAGTCTTATTGTCACGAACTGCACAACCTGTGACTTCTGTATGTAACAAGGGTTAATACACACAGCTACCAAGCGAACTCACTTGTCACTCCCGCAGGGTCCCTCAAATGAGTAATATTTCCACTTAACCTGTCACAAATATTACCTTATCGCTGCCACCAGCAAAGAGATATCAAGATGTACTTGCAGAGTCTTTGATCTCTGTTTACTAAGCAAAATATGTAATTAACAATAAATGCAAACAGTTTCTTAATAATAAAAGGAGGAAAACTAATGATCATATATTAATGTTATCGAATAACATCATCAGATTTCCTTCAGAGGCTTGAAGTTGGAAATAATGAAATCCAGGTGTGCTATAGACAACACACCCTCTATATTGAATGTCTGAATCATATTCCCGAATGCATGGCTTATATCCTACATTTCCTTTAATTAAAAACAACATAAGCCCACTGTAGGAGGACATGTGCAGAGGTGCACAATGGAGACTGTTGTAAGGTGAAATTATATACAAAAAAAGAGTGATGTGGATAGCGCTAAAAGACTGTAGTACTCTGCTCAAGGCAATCACTCTCACAAACTGCCCAACGCGTTTCGTGCGCATGCGCACTTCTTCTGCGCACGAAACGCATTGGGCAGTTTGTGAGAGTGATTGCCTTGAGCAGAGTACTACAGGAGCGCGATCAAGTATAAAAGCAGGAGAAGGGAGTTTCGGCTATTTGTCCCGCCCCCAGTGACGTGTTTCCGGTAACGGAGCGGCAGATGGCATCAGGAGAACCAGAGACCAACCTATGGTGACGCATATAGTGATGCAGAACTAAGGAAGCATTTGGAGTCTCCCCTGATTGCCTTGATTGCCACGTGTCCATCAGAAGCTGCTGCCGGATCACACACACCGTTTACTCCTGCCTGTATTTATTGGACGTCTTAAAAGTAGGATTCCGGTTTTACCACCGGATCCGTCATCTGCTACAGGCATTTTTATTGTTGTTTCATTAAAATTACTCTTTTATTATTTGTCAGCCTATCTGCCATTGTTCTATGTTTGTCATGTCTTGTGTGTCTTGTATATAACATTGTTGCACTATGATTTTTCCTCTTCTCTCCTTTACCTCACACATGTAAATCCTTGCTGTGGAGCCTGAAGTTAAGGATTGGATTTTCTTCCATTGGACATTGCCGTCATTTTTTGGACTCCATAATCGTTCTTATATTGGACTTTAAGGCGCCGGTTTGTATTGTTGTTTTTTAAGGTGAAATTATAACAAGGCTTTATTGTGCCTGTCGCTTTAAACACAGCAAAAAATCAACATAAGCGAAATAGTGAGCCAAACAAAAAAACCTATCTCTGCTTTGGAGACTATCTACACATGTAGCTCAGCCCTCTCTGACTGGGTTGGTTAGCTAAGCTATTTATCAGCCCCAAATCATGGAGACATTTATCAATACACAGACAAAGATAATAGTCTTATACGAAAAAGTCTTATCTGTTAGCTGGGCTGCTGTAGGGGAAGCTTCTCTGCTCTCTTGGAACCGCACCCTTGTGTGCACAGGAAATGTCAGGCTCCTGTTTAGAATCTTGTCCGCTTTGTCTTGTGGTCAGCTTGTCGCTCAAGACATCTGTCCTTCCTTGGTTCAGCCCAGTTGCGGACTAAGGAATCTCTCCTCTGTCTCCTAGTTCAGCTCAGGTGTGAGCTAAGGAGTCTCACTTCCTGTCTCAAAAGACAGGCTTTTCTAAGCAATCTAATCAGGCAGGTGGTGTTAGTTAATTGCCTACCAGCAGTTAACCACCACACTGCTGGATTAGAGGCACATTTGTGAACAGGAATAAGTCCCCTGTTACATACCTCCCCTGTTTGTGGGAAGCTTGGGCTTACCACGGCCAAAGCCCATCCTTCCACTCTCATTCGAGATCTTTCTATGACTTGAATGAGAGTTGAAGGAGGAAGAGAACCCTCTGTCCCGCTGGGATTGGAGCCCTTTCTCCAGTTTATTTTTGTCTCCTCCTGAAGGTGCTTGAGATCAGCACTCCTCAGTCACCCGAGGAGGACTTTTTCCAAGTAAAGTCTTTTTACCGAGTGCGCGGTCATGAGATTTCTGTTGCGTCGGGTACTCCTCTTTTTGTAGACAAACTGTATGGCAACAGTTGTAGAGCAGTTAGTACTAGCCCTTAGAGTTATCCGCTCTTGAAGCGGTCTTTCTGTACCTCCTCCACACCACGGAGTCGCCAGTTCAGCTTCTTTGGGACTGAGTTGCACCTCCACCTCCCTTTCCAGAGAACATCCTATCTTTTCAGCTTCCTCAGCTAAGGATTCTTCTGGCTTTGATTCTGCACTCCTACCTCTGTTTGTTGTCTGTTGGGCAGCTGTAGGTTTGGCTAGTGCTTTCTAAGGTGGCAAAAAACTTCGTAATCTTGTTTTGAAGGTGTGTGGAGTCCCCAACTCTCACTGTACCCTTGTCCTCATGGGCATTAGTTACTGTGGGATACTGGTGCTTGGGCAGAGCCAATACCTTTTTCCGTATTGGAGGAATCTGTAAGTTACTGGTTTGCAGAGTCTCAACCTGTTTGAGTGCGTCTTGCAAGTCTCTTCTAAGGGAATTTATCTGTGCACTTTACTTTCTCTGAGTCTGTATCAGTGTCTCCTTCATATTCTGGAGCTCTGTAATTTTTGTCGTCAAGGTTGCCGCTGCGTCTGTTTTCTCCTTGGTGTACTGACTGAAGGGAATGGAACAGTCTCTCTGTCTCTCCAGCTCTTGCTCCAGTTTCTGAGCCTTCTCACGCTCCCTCTCATACAGAGTCACCTGGTATCAAAGCTCCACCTCCAATGATGCTCTGAAGACATGCAGCGTGGCCTTTAGCTCCTCATACTGCTCTGTGGGGACGTACTGGGTATTCAGACGTTCCTGCAGCGCTTGTACCTCTTTAGCAGCCTGCAGTTTTTCTTCCTGCAGCGTTTGCTGCTTCTCCTCAGCATACTGGAGGTGTGTACGCAGACCTTGCAGTTGGTTCTGCAGTCAGTGCTCTGCTTCAAACTTTTCATCTTCCAAAAGTTTATTTATTTCTTCAAGCTCGTGCAGCTTTTCATTCTTTCCCTTGACGTGTTCTTTTAACTCAGAATTGTCTTTTTTTAATCTTAAATTTTCTCTTTTTTCAGTCTCTATACTATTCAGGGCCACCATGCAGTCCACCTTCCATTTTTGCACATCTGCTTGGAGGCGGGCTGTCTCCTGGCGTGAGACTTCCATCTCCAGGTTTAGGTTCTGAAGCTCCTTCTGAGAGACTTTGAGATCTAAGTTAAGATGTAGGATAGTTTTCCTTGAAATGTCCAGCTCCTCGGTAAGACTGTGAAGTTCCTTTCTGGAGACTTCCAGTTCTGTGCGGCAGCTGTTGATCTCATGATGTGAGGCATCCAGTGCTCTGCGGAGTGTATGAACCTCCTTCTGAGATACGTCTACCTCTGTCCGGACACTGTTGACCTCCTGTTGTGAGGCATTCAGCTCTATGCGAAGAGTGTGCATCTCTTGCTGGAAGACTGTCATCTGCTTCAGTGCCTCCTCATACTTCAGAAAAGGTGAAGGGAAACACAAAATGGATGTGCCCCCTAAACGAATTCACTTAAATGCACACCATAACAGTGTAAAAATTATCTTTTAATAAATTTACTTAAAACATATATTACCAAAGTAATGTGTAATGTGAATTAAAAATATATTAAATCAACGCTATCAGGCAACCTTGTCGTCAGTTATAAGTTCATACTATCCCAGTTAACCACTTAATAATGGTGGGATATGGAGGACACAGGTTGCTAGGAGTCAGGGTGTTAACCCCTCTGGAGCAACGGTGAGACCCAATAATGGAAGTGTATAGATGTACACAAGTGAGGGCCAATGGGTTAAATGTCCAGCTACCTGGCTAGATCAGCCAGCACTGCGCACTATAATGGAGACTTTAGTGTGTTAAAATACGAGTGCTAGAGTGATAAAGCTGGCAAATGCAGTGATAATGGTAGTACATACACTGCAGCATAGACCTGCCAGACACGGCAGTGCTGTGCAAGGAAAGCAGGCACACTCACTATAAAATTAAAGGGTTAAATAAATAACTAACGGGATTAACACAGTTAGAGCTAGGAGACTGCTGACACTACATTAAAACAGCTCCAAGTAGGAGACTGACAACATTGCGCGTCCAACGCGCGTTTCCCTCCAGCAAAGGAGCTTCCTCAGGGACAAATTTTACTGGGGCAGTGAGGTCTGAACCTTTTTATACCCTTGCAGTACCCTAATTGCAAAATCAATTGTTCACAGCTGTTGCACATGCGCAGTGTGCTTGCACCTAAACTCACTCCATAAAGTACTTAAATACTGGTTAGATACACTATCAGTCAATTCCTTAGTGTCATACCTTCATTTAGCACTTTTCCCCGTTGTTTTCGGGCTTTTGGTGCAGTTTTTATGGCTATGAATCGTATGCTCCGGTTGGAGTGGCTACTGCGCATGCGCGGGAACTTAAACAATAGTTCTGTTAGTCAGTGCGCAATTGCGCATGCGCGGCACCCTAGAGGTGATTTCAATCGGTATATATCCATTGCGCATGCGCGACATCTTAGAAAATATTCCTATGTCGGTCCATACGCATAGCGCATGCGTGGGCTCTTAGAAATAATTACGCTCCATTCCCATTCGATGTGCGCATGCGTGGGGACATAGAAAAAATTACAATCTCGCACTTGCATCGTGCGCTAATGCAGTCTGCGCATGCGCAGGAACGTAGAAATTATACCATTGAAGTCTATACTCATTGCGCATGCGTTGACACTCAGAAATTTTGCGCGATCTCTGGTAGTTAGTCCCGCGCATGCGCGGGGACTTAGAAATTATACCATTGAGGTTTATACTCATTGCGCATGCGTTGACACTTAGTAATTTTGCGCGATCTCTGGTAGTTAGTCCCACGCATGCGCGGGGACTTAGAAAAAATTCTAATATCTAACAGAGCATGGTATACATGCGTAAAGACTCAGATTTGGATCTATGAAAGCACACAGAGAGCCTTATAATAAAGTGCATACATAGGGTACTGATTAAAGATGGATGTTATGGGTATATGTTATGGGTATAAGGGACTTATATTGCACATATATTATTAAGTGATTGTGCAAGTAAGAATATTAACAACCCCACATAATTATATTATATTACACAATGTGTCAAATTGTAATGCAATGGTTGATAATTAAATTGATCAATTCAAAGATAAAGGTGTATATATGCACATAATTTTATTATCTTAATTCATAATGTATAGCACATATACACACATTACACAAATATTAAACCCACTGCTGGGTTTTAAAACTTTAGTCTTATAGTCACTAGTCTAAATAATGATAATGCTATAAAATATTTATTATTTCAATACCAAAGGCTGAAGACTGTCATGGTGGATAACGGAAATGACATAACCGGTTGTCAGAGAGACCAGTTCTGTGTATATTCACAATGTTGATAAGATGCAGAATACACATGGCCGATCAGTTTGCCCCCTTATCCAATAAAGGGTGTGAAGGTGAACCCCTCATTGAGACCATTAGGGCTCCTTGTTTTTAACCTATAAATCCATTCTGCTTCGATACGAAGCAAGGATTGATCAGTATTGCCGCCTCTCATGGGGCATTTCAATTGATAAATGCCCATGAATTTAATAGCATTAATGTCGCCACCATGACATTGTGTAACGTGTCTAGCAACCGATGTCTCTGCAGAGTGTTTAATGGAGTTAATGTGTTCAAGAACACGTCTGCGTAACTGTCTTGTTGTCTTGCCAACGTACCTCTTACCACAATTACATGTGATAAGATAGATAACGTTGGTGGTACGACAGTTGATGAAGCTATCGACGCTGAATTGTACAGTATTGTCATGCTTGGCGAATGCTTTGCCAACGTTGATGTGTCTGCACGCTTTGCACCCCTGGCAGCGGTACATGCCCTTCACGGGACTCAACCAGGTGGTAGTTCTAGCCCGCTGAAAGTGGCTATTAACTAGAGAGTCCCGGAGGTTCCTAGATCGCCTGCTGGTAATAATGGGTCTAGGACCTATAACCTTAGCCAGGTCGTCATCTGCCTGAAGAAGATGCCAGTGTCTAGCAAAGATCTTTTTAATAGCCCACCATCTTTTATTAAAGGTGCCAATGACTCTGATTGTATTGTCCTTCACCTTCTCATGGACTGGACAAAAGTGAGACCCTATCGCTGTGTAGTGCCCGATGATAAGCCTTATTCAATGTCTTAATGCTATACCCACGGTTGAGGAACCTAGATCGAAGTTCTTTGGATTGGGTAGTGAATTCCTCAATCGTCGAGCAGTTACGCCGAAGACGGAGGTACTGCCCTATTGGGATAACTGCTATGAGGCTCCTGGGATGTTGGCTCTGTGCCAGTAACAAACTGTTAGTTGCTGTACTTTTTCTAAACACCTTAGTTTGGATATTACGTTTGTGATCAACATAGATGTTCAGATCTAGAAATGTTATTGATGTAGTACTCATCACAGTCGTGAGCCTCAAATTAAGCGTGTTTGTATTCAGTTCCTCAAGAAATTCATGCAGCAGTTGACTGGATCCTTCCCACAGGAGCAGGATATCATCTATGTTCCTGATCCACATGGAAATGTGGTCAGTGTACATAGAAAGTTCCTCACTAAAAACGTGGGTACGTTCCCACCAGCCCAGGTACAAGTTGGCATATGTGGGTGCACAAGCTGTGCCCATAGCCGTACCTTGGGTCTGGTGGTAATACTGCCCATCAAAAACAAAGTAATTATGTGTTAGAACGAAGTTAAGTAGGTCTAACACAAATGAGTTGTGTCTATTGAACCTACAATCCCTAGTCGCTAAGAAGAATTTAACAGCAGTAAGACCATTCTTGTGAACGATGGAAGTATATAATGATTCAACATCTAAACTTACAAGAATGGTCTGAGATGTAACATGGATACCGTCCAGTCTCTTGAGTGTGTCTTTCGTATCCTGGACATACGACGGGAGGCTGATGACAAAGTCCCTCAAAACCTTATCCAAATAAATACTACTGCCTTCAGACAAACAGTTATTGCCCGAGACAATTGGGCGACCGGGAGGGGATTGTAGGCGTTTATGTACCTTAGGTAAGGTATAAAATGTCGCCACGGTGGGCGACCTGCGGTACATAAAGTCAAACTCACTACGGCTTATCATGTCTGTGTCTAGGGCGTCCTGCAAGATGTTCAGTAGTTCTGATTTGTATTCAGATGTGGGACTACGTTCCAGGGTCTCATAACAATCTTTGTCATTGAGAAGTCTCATGTTTTCGCTAACATAGGCTTCAGTGTCTAAAATAACTATGTTACCACCTTTATCAGATGGTTTGATGGTATAGGCTTTATTAGACATCAGGTCTCTTAGGCCGGTTCTTTCCTCAAATGTGAGGTTGTTGTCAGACTTATAGTATTTAGGTTCGGCTTCAAGGTCCCTAGTAACGCAGCCGACAAAAAGTTCAACAGCTGGACAGATGGAAATGGGCGGAGTAAAATGACTCTTGATCTTAAGGTGAGTAAAGGGGCCGGTTATGTCACTATTTGGTGAGATATTTTGGTCAAACAACTGACACAGGTCCGCAACATCCTGTCTTTCCTGTACACTCACTCCATCCGTAAGTGCATTAGGGTTATTGGCAGTACGTTTAGAATGGAATTTATGCAGCAATAACCTTCTGCTGAAGAGGTTCAGATCCTTCACCCACTCGAATAAGTTAAAATCCGAAGTGGGTGAAAAGGATAATCCCTTCCTCAGCAGATTGAGTTGACTAGCATTGAAGGAATGACTGGACAGATTGAAAACTTGCAGGGCATCATTGTCTACATTGTTATTGGTCATTAGGTGGGTGCATTTGGATTTTTCTTTGTTCTGAGCGACCTTTTTTCCTCTCCTGGTTTTGCGCTTTGGAGGGCCTGAGCTAAAAAACCCACCTGAGTATCTTTGGTGGCCTTGCTACCTCTACCTTTGTTGGGGCCCTTCTGTTTAGAGCCCCTTTGTTCACTATCAGAGGCTTCTGTCTCTGATGAGGAATAATCAGAGTAGGTGCCCCTTCGCCTAGACCTAATCGGGTATCTATAGACTGTGCCCTGCTCGTAATCATTAGTATCGCGTAAATATTTAGTGTGTTTTCTATCCTTCAACTCTTGTCTGAACTTAGTCATATTGGTTTCCAATTTTTTCTCCATCTCCTCAAATTCTTGTAATTGATTGTATTTGCTGAGGTCCTTAAGGTTGATATCAAGATCTTTATTAGTCACATCTAACCTTGACTTCTCATGGTCAATTAGGAGATTCATAAGTTTGGATCACGCATGCGCAGAAGCCTGCTCAATGGCGTGTGAGCATGTGCAGTACTAGCAAGCCTCCTATTGGCTGTGACGTTCCTAGGGGGCGTGACCTGATTAGACCTGGCATTGGCAGCACATACAGGCTTCTGCGCATGCGTGATCCAAACCTAGGCTTGTGATCCCGGGAGCAGAGAAGTGTTCTCGTGTGTTAACAGAGGGAGGGAGCAGCGCTGATTGAGACGACCCTAAGGAGCGATTCATGCATCTAGCGAAATGCGTAGAGTTTGTAGCAGAGAACCTGTTCGGAAGGATTGGCAGAACCACGGCAGACACCATACCTAGTGTGAACTTCCGCCCTCAGCTGTGACGCGATAGCGGAAGTGACGCGACGGCGGTGACGTATGCGGAAATACACAGCGAGACGCGAGTGAGACGCTGTGAAGCTGTCTGCCAATATACTGAAGATTGATCGGCGGTTCTCTCCCCCACCCGATTATTTATGGCAAATGTGAGTTTACTGTACTCTTGTTTATTTTGTTAATACACTGAGTCCGAATAGTATGCACTATTGTGGTTTTTCTTTATTTTCATAAAGGGATATTTTCACTGAGGGATATCCTAACATTTGCGGTTGCAAAGGGCTCCAGTCAGAGAGAGAAGGATCTCTGACATGTGATATCATACTGCGATTTTTGTGAGTTTCATTCTATAGATTACTACGAACTTTAGCAGTGATTACAGTCTGCAGTTTATTTCTTTTACATATATCACAAAATTTTCCTGCGCTCCTCCTCACCTCCAAGCAAAAGAAATTACTACAGTAGATACAATTGGTGGACTGCTAGGGAAAGGGTGGGACGCATGCGCAATACCTGAAATAATAGCATCATTTTTTTTTCAGACTTGAAATTCACATTGAATGTGAAGTCTTTCTCGACAAATCCCCATGAAGGACTTATCACATGTCTGCAAGCGTCTAAAACCGGCCTCAAGACTCTACACAGTTCATCAAAGCCTGAAACCTAATGAATGGCTCTTGGGGAGGTGTCAATAAGCAGTTGAATTTGCTTTTGTTTGTTAGGCTTTGTATGTGGGGGGAGGGGGAGGTGCAACTACAATACCGTTGCTAGTCCGGGTGTGTAGGATTAGACCTGCCTGTACCTGTAGTTCAAAGAAATCATATGAACAATTCATCAGAATCATTTGAACCCGCCACCCCCAAATAAAAATTAAAGTATGCCACCTCATACAGTACAGTATACAATTTATAATTAAACAAGCAAGTGATTTTAAGAATGGCAAAAATTGATAAAGTATAAGAAACATGCTTCACATAATGGTTTATTAAAATCGCTCATTTAATACAGTAAGTCCATGGCAAGAAATACATTTAAAAAAAGAGATGCCTCTTTTTTTTTTCAGACTTTAAATTCGCATTAAATTTGAAGTCATTCACACCAAATCCCCATGAAGGACTTATCACACATGCGCATGCATGTAAAACCGACCCAAGACTCTACACAGTTCATCAAAGCCTGAAACAGAATGAATGGCTCTGGGAGAGGTGTCGATAAGCAGTTGAATTCGCTTTTGTTTGTTAGGCTTTGTGTTGGGGGGTGGGAGGGGAGGTGCAACAGTCAGAAAATTATACATACACGCAGGCACAGAAATATGATGACGCATATGAGTTTCACCAAGGTTCCATTCCAATTAGACATACACGCATGTGCGGAAAAAATATTTTACATTCGGAAGAAGCCACGTTGTATTTTTGTATTATTCATTTCTCCCTTATTATCCTGTACAAATACAACATTGAATTCGTTAAATAAACTTTTTGTTCTGTGTGCTCATATTTTTAATCTTCTACAGTTAGAGGACTTGTGTATGGCTAAGGAGCCTCAGAAAGGACTTCTTTCCCATGTACACTATACAGTATTGTTAGATCTCTACAGATCAGGTCATCTAGGGCAAGCAAAACAAAACTTGTCCCGGGAGCACTAGAACGCAACGGCTATGGGATGCTTTCAAATAGTATCGCAGACGAGCTCGGAGCTGTAAGAATTCAAGGAGGCTTTTAGTTGAATTCCCACAACTGAGTTTAATGGTTCACCAAGCAGGTTTTATACATAAGGCAGGGACAAAAATACAGTTGTCATCTGTTACAAATATGGGTACACATCTAAATTTACATGTAACCTCTACATAATGCCTTTTCTGTAGATCTTAAAACATTTAACTGCAGAGCAAGAGACATATACAATGGTGACTTATAAGGCAGTCTTGTCCTTCTTAACAGCATATGACAGGCACGAAACAGTTGGTCTAAAAACTATTTACAATAGCCTCCCATGAAAATAGCAAGGCCAGTGTATTCTGTTTAACCTTATCAATTCCAGAGCTGACAGAAGACAGTTTTAACCTTACAAGTATGAACTCGTAACGTTAATCTTCAAATTACAATTACACTCACTTGAAGTACTGTACAACAATAAAAGACAGGTTGAATTGCTATTAGATTTTTAAGACAACAACTCGCGATCTCCCACTTGAGTTTCTCGACGGTATTGCAGACAACGCTAAAATGCCATTTTCTGCACTCAATAAAACACTAGTCAACACGTGTCTTAACGCGGTAAAGTTGGAAGAAATCACGCACAATGACATGGGTATACCCAGGTATACAGCGCGTGAAATGTTCGAATAACGGCCGCTGCATCTGTATGTCTCCAGATGTGTCAGTGACATGTCAGCTTATTACAGACTAACACATACAAGTCCCTTAGGGCTGCGGGTGAAGGTCACACAGATAAAACACATTGAAGTTCCGTCCTTCAGGGACACACAGGAAACAGAACAGGAAGAAGCTGTGAGCCTGAAATCCCCGAGCAGAGATCTCTGGGGAAGTGGTTATGTGCAGAGCAGGAATTCAGATCATCTACAGTTATCTGTATCCTGTGAGCATGAACATGTGAGATTTATTGTCAGGAACACGGGAATCAGCAGATCGGTTACTTCTGTTTCTCTGACTAATGACAGCTTCATAATTACCATGCAAACAACACACAGAACAAAGATAACATGTTACCTGTGCCTGAGGTCTGACAAACAGTCTGATCACAAAACTACATTAACTAAAGATTTGAAAATACTCCTAAAAATGTTTTTACAATGAAAATTTTAAAAGTATATAACATGATTTAGCAAAGACTTCTACTTGTCCGATTTATTTTAGAAAAAGTTTGTCGTCTCCATTTAATCTATTAAACAGGTCACTGTCATTAGGTCACTTTCCTTCTAGTGAGGGAATAAGCATATGCATTTATACCATGAATAAATCTGGTGCCGTTTTATGTCCCAGTATTTATCATTTGAAGAAGTTATTAGATCATTGTAATTTTTCCAATCTTCTAATTATGCTTTTAACAATTCTAAAAAAATCTATATTTTAATATATTAGTTAACAATACTTTGACTAGCAAAATTATATCAAATTGTATGTCACTTTATAGACATTCAGTAGGTAACTGCATGAATATCAGGGTTTATATATATAAAATTAGGACTCCTCTTCCTTAATGTTACTTTTATGTCTAAAGCACTTATTCCCATGCTCTGTTATTTATTTGATTACCACATGTATTACTACTGTGAAGCGCTATGTACATTAATGGCGCTATATAAATAAAGACATACAATACAATACAATACAATATGCAAATACAGTAACCACATGCCCTGTGTATAAAAACCCTCTGTCCCCGAGTCCCAGATAAAGCAGAGGAAGTGACTCTGTCCCCTGCAGGAGCCGCTCACCCCCTGACACTCCCACACTGCCCCCAAACTCTGCAGATATGGAGACTTTTCTCAGGCTGGGATTATTAGTGTCATGTTTAACAGGTAACATTTCCCAGGAGACATTTCCCACAAGATCAGGATAAGTAACATGTCATTTAAATGATTAATGCCCCTGAGGTCACCGTTGTGTAGAAAGTGTCATTATGTGGTAATGGTGTTTGTCTCTTTCAGGGGTTCTGTCTGATGTCCAACTTGCCCAGTCGGACCCAGTGGTGATAAAGCCCGGAGCCTCTCACACACTGTCCTGTGCAGCCTCCGGATTCACTTTCAGCAGCTATTACATGGGCTGGGTTAGACAGAGTCCCGGGGGAGGGTTACAGTGGGTGTCTCTGACTGGCACCAGCGACAAATACTATGAGGATTCAGTTAAAGGACGATTCACAATCTCCAGAGACGATAATAAGAACATGTTATATCTACAAATGAATAACCTGAGGACTGAAGACACCGCCCTGTATTACTGTGCGAGAGACACAGTGAAAAGAGACCTCACAGGACTGTGACAAATACCTGTCCTGTCCCTCCTCACTTTGGCAGCAGGGGGCAGCAGCAACACATGAAAAGCCTAAATAAGAAGTGCAGGTTCAGTACACACAAGGATTCTAGTTTCTCTATCACTGTTATTAAACGGGAATGTAATAAACATTGTTTCCATCAGACACAAACCAGGTGATATCCAGGGGGTTGGAGTTAGAGCCTGAGATGGACACATGTTGGGATCTTCCTGACAGGTAGGACTGAAACCAGTTTAAAGCATGCTTCCCTATTCCAGAGCTCTGGAGTTTGTTAAGCAGGATAGTATGATCAACTGTATCAAAAGCCTTTGCAAAATCTAGGAATACTGCACCAGTGAGTTGTCCCCGTTCCATTCCACACTGGATCTCATTGCAAACTTTTGCAGGGTAGTTACGGTGGAGTGTTTGGGGCGAAAGCCAGATTGGAATTGGCTAGGGAAATTTGTCTTATTTTTATGTCATATTTTGTATTCTTACACATATTTTCCAATGGAAACACTGCAATCCCTGGTAATTCTCTTTTTATCAGTGATTTAAACAAATTGGCGATAACATTATGTATAATAAATAAGGGAACAAGCTGCGTGTTACATTCTCAGCTCACTCTGCCAGTCTGTATTCACATTTACACCTGTTATTATTCTATCCCCACAGCTATCCCCGACTCTGTTCCCACCTCCATCCCCCCTCTATCCTCACCTCTATCCCATCCTCCGTCCTCACCTCTATCCCCACCTCTATCAGTGAGTACAATATGTAAATCCGAAGAGCGCTTCCTTTTTATTACCTGATATTAGCACAAGGGTCGGATCTGCAGCAGCCTGAGCAGAGGGAGAAGCAGAGACTGGGGTGTGTGATTCTCTCCTGGGATAAATAGGAAGAATCTCCTCTCATTACTTTGTGTTCTGTCCTCAGTACAATGTGACTGTTATTTGCACATCGTGTGAGTAAGTTCATAGTAACACAGCTGGAGATCTGTAACACTCACTCTGTTTGCAGGTGTCACCTCCCAAACCTGTTATTATTCTGCTCTTTCCTGGGACACAAATGCAGTTATTATCAGGGTGACCCCTCGGGTGACTGAGCTGTCACATTCACACCCTTTCAGGGCCACAAAGAGGGACATGTATTCCATGTAAACTGCAGCAAATCTGGGATTTCTATGTAAAACTCCTCAGTCCCGGTCTCTGCTGGATTCATTTTGTTATTTGAGATGTAATAATTTGAACCAAACAAAGCAAGTTATTTATGTTAATAGCGGCTATTTCTCTGCTGGTTCATTAAACAAACTGCGTGTTCCCCATTGATCAGTGAAGTCATTTTAATTTTAATTACTAGATGTTTATATACAATGGACTTTTATTCTGGTGATAATTTCCCCATCCTTAGTCTGCAGGCTGTGACATGGGTCCAGTTTATCACTAAAGCAGATGTGATATTTGCAGGGGGAAAAGGTTCAGATATTTTAATTTGTGAGACAAACATTGCAAGACACGTCCTGCCCGATGAGTAAGAAGATGGACCTGGTAATCTCCCAATAATAACACCAGCTACAATGTAGCAAAGTATTATTAGAGCTGTAAATAAAGGAAATTAATGTGGGTTAGAAATGATCAATGTGTGAAAAGTCAGTTTCATTATATATGCAAATGATATATGCAAATGATGAACTTCATCTTCCTCTGTGAAATATTTAAAGACTTTTACTTGCTCTTGCACATCAGACTGAGAAGAGGAATCTGTGTATCAGCAACATGATTTTGTCATCTTCTTCCTGTGGTACTCTGTGTAATCCCAGCTCTGCCGTGTAAGTGGGTACCAGGACTGCACACTTATACTCTCCTATAGTCTGTGTGCACTTGTGTGTAATGTTCCTATCTCCCATTTTCAGGTGTCCACTCACAAATGTCGCTGTCACTCTCAGGACCTTTGTTAGTGAGACCCTCTGAGACCCTCAGACTGACCTATAAGGTGACCGGTGCCCCAATCACTGATGGCAGTAAGATCCATTCTGTGGACTGGGCCAGGCAGCGGACAGGGGACACCCTGGTTTTCGTGGCTCATCTTAATCATGCACAAGGCTCAGCCTTCAACCCGACCCTCCGGAGCAGGTTATCTCTGTCCAGAGATGCCACCAGGAATGAGGTGTATCTGGGTGTGACGATAGCCTCCACAGGTGCATTAATATTACACAAAAATAACTGGGTCTGAACTGAAACGAGTCTTAGATATAATAAAGTGAGTTTATTCCTTAGGACAGGTGAACACATGAATAGTACAGTAACAGACAAGAAGTACACTTACTTAGGGGTTGGGGAATGAGAAGTTAGATGTAGCATTTCTCTTCAGCAATCAGGTAATCATTCAGGTGATATCAGGTAACCATACCAGCAAACGAAGACTAACAGCTTAACTCAATGAAGACAAAGGATATATGGGTGGACAGCAGTTTATAAACCTTTTGTCCCTCTATACTTAACCTTAAGTACCTGTGATTGGTTTCCCCTTATCTCCAGCCAATCTTGGATGGGGGAACACATTTTGGGACAGGCCCCCCTGCTAGCTGGCACATGCGCAGTAGAACTCTGGGGTCTCATTTCTGTAACCCCCCATAGGCAAATGGAATGCAAGCCAGTCTACCCATCTGGATCTCTAGCAAGATAACCTTTGTTGAAAGGTGATAACTGGGACACTTGGAGACTGCTCTGGTTTGAGCCTCCTCCGCCCTTAAATCATCAGGGAGGGTGACAAGACCCTTTGAACAACACTTAAATCCTAGACATTAGGGCGCCTCTTGGGCCATCTGCTATCCTAGTGGACAAAGGAATTTCTTCTGAGTCTTTGTCCATACCTTGGAATTAAACATAAAACATAAACGTATTAAAATATCCGGTTCTATTGGGTCTAGCAGAACCAAACTTCTCAGTTCTCATGGCCGGAACTGGGACACCATATGATCCAAAAAGCGACTTGCTATGACCTATGGAGCCAGAGTTACACAAATGCACATTAAATCATTTTTCATTTTAATACAAAAATCTCCGCTAAAAAAGAAATCTCAGCTTTTCACTAAATCCCCATTGAAAACAACGGGCTTCTCCGCCATAGACTTTCAATGGTAAATTGCCGCCATTGAGGTCAATGGGGTTTCTCCGCCATTGAAGTCTATGGTAAAAGTCCCGAACTTTGAAGGTGGTCCATACTCCGTCAGGTTGGTCCAGGAGGGTCAAGGATGGTTCTGCAGTGATGCCGGAGCAGTGACTACAGACACCCCAAACCTTGATCCGCTGGGCCCTCCGAAACCGGAGATATGGAGTACCAAAATACAGCATTTCGCACTTAGTCATTTTTCTGAGCCGTTTCTGCCGCCGCCGGCAAAGCCTATGGCGCGACCTGTTCTTCTTGGTTCGACCCTTATCGGGGGTCCAGGATTTGGGGACCCGGTTGTGGTCGAGTGGGGGGACGCCTAGGGACTAGGGGCAAAAATAATTTTATTCCATGGGGCCCTAGAACTGTTTATTCCCACGCCACTTGACGTTGACCTTGACTTGTAAGTGATCAAAGCTCTCCTATAGAAAATGTATCCGCTTTGCGGTTTGCGGTCTGGACGGCAGCCAGCTTGTTCTTCAAAAGTTACTTCGGGGAACCTCCATTGAAGTCGATGGGCCCATTGACTTTCAATGGGAAACCGCCGCTCTCCCTCTCGGACGCCACCTGCTGGTCTTTACAGGAAACAGGACTAAAACAACAAGATTCTCCATTAGAATGCATGGAGCCCTAATGGCGGCCAATGGGGACCTGCAAAATGGTGCCTGAAAAGGCGGGAAAACTTCACAAAGAGCTATAATCATTAAAGGACTATTCACCATTGTGCTTCCAGATGGATTCCAGTGTGTGTGATGCAGACACTGAGTAAACCAGACATTACAATGGAACAGGGGAACAGGGAAATACACAATGTACATATCATTACAGGGGTTAAACCACTGTTCTGGGTCTTAGCCCAGTTAACCCTTTGACTCCCGGGTGAGGTCAGGGGATGGCCAAATGGGGTGTAACCCCTTTAATCACGGGCCACCCCCTTTCTCCCTCTACACTGGGAATGACCGGAATGAAAGTAGAAGACACAGCCACATATTACTGTACCAAGAGCCACAGTGATGTAACCAGTAACAAATACTGCTGCTATATTGCATGGCTATATCCCAGGAGGATACATCTGTAACTGATAAAGGAAATAGCAATAATAAAGGTACAAAGTAACGGAACAAATATGCAATGTAGATTTCTCTGGCAGTGAAGAGGTTAACCCCCGAAGACAGATTTCTGGATCAGACACCTCACCCATAACAATGTCAATATGAACACAAACCTAATACAGTTTCATAAGAAAAATAAAGAATAAAACAAACTGCCTCAAAATCCCAAAGAAATTCTGGTCCGTCTAGTTAAGGAAACCAGAGGGAAAAGGACCCCTGTGTGGCTCTCTGTCACCTTGTGAGATGATTTGATTAAAACATTTTGATTTTATTAGGAAAACGTTAAATCAATGGGGTTTAAAACAAGAATTAAATAAATTGTGAACGCTGTGTAAACTCTTAGGGTATAATAAACCCTATAAAGAGTAATGTACTAACCAGTGTTGGATTTCCAGTGTTATGTGGATTCACTGGCCCTAGTGACACTTTATAAAGACATCTCCTAGGGAATGTCTGTGTGAGGGAAGAATAGTAGGAAACCTTAAATGTTGTGCCAACAGTAATGTTAAAGTACTTGTAGGTGCATCAAAAACAGAGGCTCATATACAGTATGTTGCAGCCAAGTGCCCAGGTGATAGTTGTTGATAACAATCCTGATAGGTTGTGCACCACTACTGACCACGGACTGTGTAGATTATATGATTAGAGTGGTATTAGTAAATATGTCCGTGAGTATATTAACACCAAGATGTCGTGTGAGCTGAAGATCTGAAGTTAGCAGATCTATGGCTGATACTGGTACTTTAATCATTGTAAACTGTGTAGCAATATGACACTGCTGAGACTCCTAGAGTGACCAGGTAAGGAGATTTCAGCTAGGTAGTACACTGTGTAGGGTTAATGACAGGCTTGTCCTAGGACTAAAGCCTTAATCCTAATACAGTAAGTGTTAAACCTTTTCCATATAAGGTAGTGTACTGACACCTCAGAATCAATAAGTTATATAGATTGATTCTGAGAGGGACACCATACAACTACATAGTATACTTAAATAGCCCTACAACACACTGCACACACTCACAACACACTGCACACACTCACAGCACACTGCACACACTGCACACACTCACAGCACACTGCACACACTGCAGACTGCACACACTCACAACACATTGCACACACTCACAGCACACTGCACACACTCACAGCACACTGCACACACTGACAACACACTGTACACACTCGCAACACACTGCACACATTGCACACACTCACAGCACACTGCACACATTCACAACACACTGCACACACTCACAACACATTGCACACACTCACAACACACTGCACACACTTACAACACACTTACACACACTCACAACACACTGCACAAACTCACAACACACACTCACAGCTCGATCACAGCCCCCCCCCCCACCTCCCTACCCTTGGTGTCAGCTGCTGGGGGATCGGAGTGTGGCTGACAGGGGGGGGTAATCGGAGTGTGGGTAGCAGGGGGGATTAGAGCGTGGCTGGTAGGGGGATCTGAGTGTGGCTTGCGGGGGGGATTGGAGCAGGGCTGGCGGGGGGGATTGGAGCGGGGCTGGTGGGTCAGATCGGAGCGGGGCTGGCGGGGGGATCGGAGCATGGCTGGCGGGGGGGATCGGAGCGTGGCTGGTTGGGGCGGGCATCAGAGCTGGTGGGGGGATCGGTGTGGAACAGCTGGGGGAAGTGAGGCTGCTGGGGGAAGTGAGGCTGCTAGGGGAAGTGAGGCTGCTGGGGGAACTGCGAGGGGACGTGTAGGGCTGCTGGGGAATGTGTAGGGCTGCCGGCCACCTCTTCCCCCCTCCTCTCTCCTCCCATTCCTCCCAATCGGGCGCGCGGAGGCCATTTTTTTAAAAATTAGCGTGACCCCAGTTATAGCGCGGTTGGATCGGGTGGCCCCCGAGGACCGCGCTATAACGGGGTTGAGCTGTATACTGTTAGTTGCCAATTTAAATAGATAAACTCCCTCATAGAGGGCTCCCTTAGCCCATCGGGTCTTGCGGGAGCATGTAGCTGTGCAGGAGCTGAGCCACGCTGTCTTTCCCTAACCGATGATAACGCGTTCCTAATAAAATCAATATATGTTTTAATCAAATCATTATCTCACAAGGTGACAAAGTGCTACACAGGGGTCCTTTTCTCTCTGGTTTCCTATACATTTAGCCCCTTTAAGCACCAACACCTACCATATTATTTAAGCTGAAGCGGGGGTATTTGTTCAGTGTGTTCCCATCTAGTTAATGAATTCCCGTTTATATTTAGTGTATGCGTTTTACACACCCAACATTACTGAGAAACACTGATAAATAAAGCTGATTGTTCTGTGTCAGAGGCCGTGTGAGTGAGGCTGATATACAAGGTAACTAGAGACAGGGGTTTCCTTGTGTAACTGTATCTCTATCACATGCACTGACTGCTGTGGGGGTAACAAGGTCTCACTGCCAGGGAATAGGGGAATAGGGGGGGACACAGTGAGTGGGACCTTCTGGGGAAACAGATCAAACCTCATATCTCAGACACAAGGAGGGGACATCAAGAGGGACAGATTGCACTAAAATACAGTTACTTGTTCCTGTTTCCTTTGTGTCTCTTATGTTTTATACATCCAGGGACTTTCCAGGAAGTAGAAAAAAAAAGGGTTAAAAATCTTGACATTAAATTTCCCCCAAACTCTTTTAGTCTCCGCTCTCCTGTTATTGCGATGTGTTTATCCCATTCCCATTATACATTACTACAATACTTACACCTCAAACACATACTCACTAATACTGTACATTGTCGGTGTTCAGCGCGAGTATCTAATTATTTAACAGGTTTCCCCAGGTGCAGAACGGCAGAAATGCTGAGAAAGTTTTGTCCCTTTTTGAAAAATCACAATTATATAATGTGGGTGTTTCTGCTGTTTTGTGATCATTTTAGTATACTGTGTGTCATTATAACAACTCCATATTGTTCTCTGAAAGATACACACATACAGTATTATAGCATTGTTGCATGGAAGGTTATTTTTCCAACGCCAAGACAGTGATTAACAAGATGTTGAATTAGTGTTAATATGACATTGATCAGGAAATAACACTCCGATTATAAATGTAAGGGGGTCACCCCCGGTTCCCCTGATTTTCCTTTGCCCCCTGCCTTACCCCTGTGGCAGTGGGGGAAGGGGACGGCGACTGCTCCCGGCGGGCACCGCCCTCTTGGTTTTGGCGCGAGCTTCGCCCATGCGCAGTAAAGATCGCGCACGCGGTCCCCATAGAAAAGAGCTGTGCCAAGGACTACAATTCCCAGCAGCCTCAGGGGACTGCACTTTCACCCTTGTCACAGGCAGCATTGAAGCCAATAGAGCTGGCAGATTCTCATGCTGCAGAGTTGCAACAATGTTGTGAGCAGACAGGGTTTTGTCAGTTGGAGCAGGCTAGTCAGTCAGAGACCGGAGCAGCCCAGGGAAGGAGGTAGGGTACAGGAGTCAGGGACTCCCTGTACTAGGCCAGTATCCCCAGGGCCCGAGATAGCTCAGCTCCCCAGTAAAGTGAGTGTTGCCAGGGACAGCCCTCAGGTTAGGGACCCTGTCACTTGCATTAGTGGGAGCTGGGGAACAGAAGGGAAGAAAGGGAGCAGCGGGCTTAGTGTTAAGTTGCAGGGTGTTGCTGCATGCGCTGATAGTTATCAGTAAGTGAGTTGTAGTCAGGGAGCTGTGAGGGAAGGAAGGGTGCGGGGAGCGAGTGCAGCTCCTGCACCCATATAGGTACCCACACCCCAGGTAGGCCCCAACTCCCCACTAGGTTAGTGGGTAAGTGCTGAGGGAGGCCCAAGATAGGGACGCTGCCCTTAGTGTAGTGCTGCCTTGTCAGAGTCACGGCCGTCAGTGCTGTGAGGTCTGACAGGCAGGCACCTTGTTGCGCAGCACGTTGGCTGCCAACATCCAGTGGGTCACAGCTTGTTGCTGCAGGCGCTGGGATTAGTTTAGTACAGTCAGGGCTGGGAAGAGTTAGGGGAGTGGGGCAGGTCATTAACCCCTATAGGCCCCTAGGAGTTTCCCCCAAAGCCATTTCAGGTTGCTGTGCTGTAGGGACGGCCTATAGTATAGCGCGTGTCACTTAGTGCTGAAGGGACAGGTCCTAGGTTAGGGATCCTGCCACAGCAGGGTAGCTTAGATAGGGACACAGCGGACGCTGCGGTTCCTGCTAAGAGGTTTGGATCCAAGTTGGGGTCCTAAGAGATGGTTTCCAGGTTGGGACCGCACTGGCGGTCCGCGTACAAAGGAGTCCGGTGTAGGATCAGACGGAACCATCACACGACGGATCCTTTGTGAAGCCAGTTTGAGATCCGTGCTTGGCAGGTACTATCTAACACACAAGTGCACCAACGGGCCCTTAGTATAAATAGTGACTGCGCAGTCACCCATTGCCTCTCTCTGCAAGAGTGCGGGACATTGGGTGGGGTTCTTTGGACACTGGGTGGGATCACCTGGTGTTGGGGAAGCGTCCTGCGGGACGTCGCAGTAAGTGTCTCCTCGAGAGAGGTACACCTGTTCTGATATGTTATGGTATTGATATGATGATGTGTTATATGCTGTTCCCAGTAAATGGTATTAGTTAATATATAAATCACTGTGTATGGTATTATTGATTGTCCTGCGAGGAACCACTCCCCCTCTGGTGGGAGCCATCGCAGGTGGAGGCGCTGCATTGTTGTAAGTGAGTACCCCTAGTATAATTGCCCCAGGTTCCCCGTGGCGGAAGCTCAGCCCTCCTGCGAGCCAACAGGTAATGCACCACACCTATGGTAACCTTGTATGTTCCCTTGCACCCCACACTATATCTGCGATTGGGGGGGGGAATACCCGTTACATAAAGAAAGCAGAATGGAATGTTAAAATGAAGGATAATCTATATAATAAACCCTTTAATTTTTTATGCTTCCGTCCTTAGGAATACTCACAATAAAACAAATACATATTTGTGACATTAACCGGTGCAGAAATGTTCCTCATCCCCACACATCTTGGAAAAGTGTTTCACTTCTCCCCTCCATTATTAATGTGTTTCTTACACATCTGAAGGCTCTTTATACCCCTGATGAGCACATGCAAATTCAGGCTGTGCCTCCTGTCTGCGACCTGTCAGGGTTGATAAGCTGGAGCCCCAGGACAGTGATCTCAGACTGAACAGGGTTTGTGCTAAACTCAGTCCCAGCAGATAGCAGATAATAGATAACATGTTTCTCTTCTGTTTCCTTCTGTGTCTGTCCTCCTTCCCAGGTGAGTGAGAGGCCCAGAGGTGGGATAATAATATCTGCTGCTTGTGTCCTTTGGGGGTTCAATCATTTCTATTGTGTTATTTTCAGGGGTCAAGTCTGATATTGAACTTGTTCAGCCCAGCGCAGAAATAAAAAATCCTGGGGACAGTGTGACATTATCCTGCAAGACCTCGGGATACACATTCACCAGCTATTGGGTTCACTGGATTCTACAGGTTCCTGGGAAAGGATTGCAATTGGTGAGCAGTATTGACCCTGCGGATGGGAGAACCTGGTACCTCATTCCAAGGGAGGTCCAAAATTACTACAGATAATTCCATAAGCACAGGTTTTCTACAAATAAACAGTCTGAAACCAGAAGCCACCGCCATGTATTACTGTGCGAGAGAATCACAGTGACAATATCTCCCAGACCTTCCATACAGAAACATTCACCCTCAGTGAGGAATCCTTCTCACTACTAGAGGGCAGCAACTGTCCGCAAAACACATTGGGATGTGTGAGAGATTCCCGGCGGCTAAACTGATGCACAAACCTATAGAAAAAACATGTATTAAATATGCTGTGATACTGCTTCCCAGTGCTGGGGGAGAGATCAGCTCCACTGAAATGATGTACTAATATCGTCTCCAGAGTCTAATGTCCCAAACTCCAATATTGTTCTGAAAATAAGTGCACATTGTATCATTGTGACTCTGCCCCACTATAGGTCAATGTATGAATGTGCGTTGCTCTAATGCCCCACTTGCCCCAGTGAGTGTTTATGAGACTGGTTACAGGGGGCTGAGGGAGGAGAGAATGAGAACAATATTATAATGAGATGGAGTAAAATCTGTGCCTGTAACTGGGGACGTTTCCTCTCTCTCTCTGTGCCAAATAAATGGGGTAATCTCTGCCCCTAGGAAACCCGTCACATGTAAGAAGTAAGATTAACAGCTTCACACATCTGCCAGAGGCACATCGCTCAATGGAGTATTTGTTCCCATTGTTTTGGAGCAAATTGCTTCTCTTGGTACATACCCCCAAGGTAACCTGGAGTAATAGTGCACTGGTACTGAGTACTAGTAATTATGACTATTAATGGTAACTTTATATTACCCCTTCTCAAGTAGAATTTAGAAGTATATTATGTGATAACTTGTTGGTCCTGTCGCACACTGTTTTTATTTCACTAATTATGTAGCTTGTTGACTAATTGCACATTATTAATAAATTAATACATATTATTTTGATGGGTAAATAACGTTCCCATAACGTACAGGGCTTTAACAACCCAACCAAACGGAAGTTGGCCTTTACAGACTATAAAAGGAAACACGCTGAAATCCTTTTTCTACAGGAGACACACTTTAGTAAATCAAGTGCCCCTAAATATATTGACAAAGATTTCACCCAGGTTTTCACATCAGCAGCAGCAGTCAAAAAACGGGGGGTAGCTATACTATTCCGGAACAGCATTCCGTTCGAGGTGCAGTTAACTAAACGTGATACGGATGGTAGATACATCATTGTTGTAGGAACAATTAGGGGGCAGAGAATCACGTTGGCCTGCTTATACGCTCCCAGCGAGAAGAACACGATCTTTTTCGATAAGTTTTTCAGAACCCTGAACTCAGTAGCCCAAGGGAGCGTCGTGCTCGCGGGTGACTTTAACATAGTCATGCAACCGCACCTGGATAAGTCAGGGGTCGTAGGTCAGTACAACAAAGGAGCGGGTGTATCTTTGCGCCGGGGCCTCAAGACCAACCAGTTGTCAGATATATGGAGGGAACTACATCCGGCAGACAGGGATTACACTTTCTTCTCTCACCCACACGGCTCGTACAGCAGAATTGATTACTTTTTTGTGTCCTGTCAACTGGTTCCTAAGGTTACCCGAGCAGGGATCCATGATATTTCATGGTCAGACCATGCGCCAATAGAGCTAAGGTGCAATAATATCCGAACTGATAGACCTGGGACGAACTGGAAACTTAATGAATCAATCTTAAAAATACCGGAACTATGTGATGTTATTGGCAACGAGATTGACCAATTCTTCAATATCAATACGGGCTCTGTTAACTCGCAGCTTGTCCTATGGGAAGCCCATAAAGCAACGTTACGCGGCACGTTAATAAATATCACAGCCAGACGAAAGAGAGAAAGAGAGACCAAAATTATCAATCTCCAAAACAAATGACAGACTTTCTCCTCTGACCATAAAAGGAATTTAGACCCCAAAACCTTACAAGAGGTAAAAGATGTCAAAATTGAACTTAACATGCTACTAGCTTCCAGAGCTGACAATTCACTGAGTTGGTCAAAGAGAAAATTTTACGAGAAAGCGAACAGGCCGGATACAATGCTGGCCCGCATGCTAAAGGACAGGCAAGCTAAGTATAACATCCAAGCTATACGCTTAAAATCTGGTACCCCCACGTCTAAGCCTCAGAAAATTGTAAACGAATTCGGCTCCTTCTATGAAACACTGTATAACGGTGAAAAAGTGGCACATAACTCTACAACGAGCGGTGCCCTAAGAGATTTCTTAGCCAGCTCGGAACTAGGGAGATTGACGGAAACTGATAGAGCAGTTCTGAATGCTGACTTCACTATGGAAGAACTATCTCAGGCCAATTGCACATTATTAATAAATTAATACATATTATTTTGATGGGTAAATAATTAGTACCCCCTATGTAGTGTCCGCATAGCAAAAACTCTGACACCACCCTCATTCTCTCTTATCTCGACTACTGTAACCTCCTGCTGTCCGGTCTTACTGCTTCTCACCTGTCTCCCCTACAATCTATCCTAAACGCTGCTGCCAGAATCACTCTACTCTTTCCTAAATCTGTCTCAGCGTCTCCCCTGCTGAAATCCCTCTCCTGGCTTCCTATCAAATCCCGTATCTCACACTCAATTCTCCTCCTCACTTTTAAAGCTTTAGGCTAAGGTCCCAGTGCCTCCGCTGCACGCGCGCCCGCGAGGCTGGCAGCGAGTGCAGCCGATTCCCCGGTCTGCAGTGAGCTGCAGGAAGAGAGACCAGGGGGCGTTTTCGGGGGAGTGACAGGGCGCGGCCATGACGTCACCCAGCAGGTTCGCCCTCGTTGGCTGAATTGGCGGGGGGCGTGGCCTAGCGCTCCGTCGCGAGTCCTGCTCTCAATTCTATTGAGAGCAGGAGAAACTCTCGCCACAGCGCTGCGGCCCCCCCTCGCAGCGGGCCCGGCGCCATTGAGGGGAGGGCTCTTGTCCCTGCAGCGTCCGCCACAGCAGGCACTGCAGTAGCATGCAGGGACAAAGCCTTATACTCTTCTGCTTCTCCTTACATCTCAGCCCTAATTTATCGCTATACACCATCCTGACTCTTACGTTCTGCCCAAGGATGACTTCTCTCTACCCCCTTTGCATCTAAAGCCCACTCCCGCCTTTAACCTTTCTCACTGACTGCCCCGCACCTCTGGAATACCCTTTCCCGCAATAACCAACTAGCACCCTCTCTATCCACATTTAAGACCCACCTCAAAACACACATGCTTTAGGAAGCATATGAGTAGCTTCATGGCTGATAATTAACACTTCATACATAACCCTTGGCCCCTTGCAGGCGCACTTACCAGAACGCCCTCCTACTGTCTCTGTACATTCTTTCTACCTACAAATTAGATTGTAAGCTCTTCGGAGCAGGGACTCCTTTTCCTAAATTTTACTTTTATGTCTGAAGCACTTCTCCCCTTTATGTCTTATTTATATTATTTGTTATTTATATGATTGTCACGTATATTACTGCTGTGAAGCGCTGTGTACATTAATGGCGCTATATAAATAAAGACATACATACATACATACATATTACAGGTGTTGTATGTAGCAATGAACAGAGGGTAACACATGTATCAGGTGACATGAATGTATTCTCACGTTGTTTTGATCCTGTCACCTCTTGCAGTTTTCTTCTTTAATCTCTGAGTTATTATTACAAGGACTGAAGGCTCTTTATCCCCCTCATCAGAACATGCAAATTCAGCCTGTGCTTCCTGTCTGGGATCTGTCAGGTAGAAAAGCTGGAGCCGCAGGGCTGTGATGTGACAGTAATCTCTGTGACTTGTGTCCTGAGCCCGGACCCAGCGACAGAGATACATGTTTATCTTCTTGCTGTTTTCTGTGTCTGTCCTCACTCTCAGGTGAGTGACAGGGACCAAGGGGGGAAATGACCCGATTTCTTTATTGTGGGAACTGATTCTAACGTGTGTTACTTTCCCATTCACAGGAGTCATGTCAAATATCCAACTTGTTCAGCCCGGCTCAGAAATGAAAAAGCCCGGGGAGAGTGTGAAGTTATCCTGTAAAACTTCTGGGTTCCCAATCACCAGCGTCTATATGCACTGGGTCCAACAGGTTCCAGGGAAAGGATTGCAATGAGTGGGCAGAATTGACCCTGAGGATGGGGAGACATTCTATTCCTCGTCATTCCAAGGAAGATTCACAATCACAACAGATAATTCCATTAGCACGGTTTATCTACAGATAAACAGTCTGAAGACATCACCAAATATTACTGTTATAGAGAGGATAGGGGAGGGGACCACTGTTTTATATTAGTACAGACAGTCCTCGGTTATCCAACAGAATCCGTTCTGGAAGTAGCGTTGGATAGTGAAACCATTGTAAAGTGAGTCCCATGTTAATCAGTGGCGGTGAGCGTTGGATAATGCATTCAGGCATCGGATAACGCATTCCAGCATCGGAAAACAGTCCTTACGGTTGCATTGTAAAGGGATGGATATGCCATTCGTCGTAAAGTGAAACATTGGATAACGAGGACAAGGTTACAAAGGGGTTAAAAACATTTCCCAGCGTTGAGAAGTAAAGAGCGATCCGGACGCCCCCATCGGGATTAATGTAGGAGAGAGGTACTTTTAGATCCGGACGCCCCCATCGGGATTAATGTAGGAGAGAGGTACTTTTATTGCCAACCCTCCACATGATTAAAACACGATCTACTAGGAGCCTCATGCACAGCACGAGCCAAAATGGCAGCCTAAACCACGCCATTGATCGCGATGGCGACTGCACCCCTGAGATAAAGAGACGCTTGGAAGAAATGCGATGGTCAGTATGAACAACATCTGGAAGAGTAAAGACATCAGCCTGGCAACCAAATGCAGATTGGTCAGTGCTATCGTTTTCCCATTAGCAACATATGGCGGTGAAACCTGGACTCTGAGAAAGGCAGACAGGCGAAAGATCGATGCATTTGAACTGTGGTGCTGGAGACGTCTTCTACGCATTCTGTGGACATCCAAAATAACGAACCAAGCAGTTCTGGAACAGATCAAACCGAAAATCTCACTTGAGGCCAAGATCACAAAGCAAGAGCTCTTCTACTTTGGTCATATCATGCAAAGCAAGTTGCTTGAGAAGGATGTCATGCTTGGAATGATCGGTGGCAAAAGAGGAAGAGGCCGCCCAAGAACTCCCTGGCTAGATACCATCAAGAAAGATACTGGACTGGACAAAGCAGAATTGAAAGAAGCCGTGAGAGAACGGAAGACATGGAGAACACTGATCCATAGAGGGGCCGAGAGTCGTACTCGACTGAACGGATAAGGAAGGAAAGAAACCACAAGCTCTTCTCACCCTGGGCTCTAAAAGTGATTAAATAAGCAAACCCAAGAATGTTTGGGGTTTCTCAGAGCGTGTTGGGTGTTTGTGCGTTTATTAACAATGTTCAGCTGATCTCAGCTGTTTTTGGTAGGGAAGTGCCCCCCCCCCCCCCCACCCCAAGGTTTAAGCTCGCTCCTCCATGTGACGTGGGGAGGAAGGGTTTAAACTGATTTGCTATGCATTACTGTGTTTGCCCTGTCCCAGCCATTTCCCTCCTCCCCCATTTACAGGCCATTTCCTGCCTGCCATGTTAAAAGACAAAATCCATTGCTCGCCATACCCTCTAACTGACATATGATGGCGGTATAGCAGCCGGCATTTCAATGAGAAATACTCATTCTAGAACAAAAGCACACAGAAACCTGATTTTTGGGGTGCAAATATAGTGAACCACTACATGCACATAGATATAAAAATTACAGTTATAACACAAATGGAACATGTTGTTTTAATAAAGTGTGTATAAACTGCAGATTGTAAATGTAAGGCAGGAGGTATTTTTTGTAAGTCCAAGCAGAAATTACTTGGACATCCAGCTGTGATATGGGTGAATGAGCTGGGGGTATTTTCATGGCTGAACTTCAAAGGGGTCGCTGATTTAGCACCCCTCAGTCTAAAAGGAGAGTCAGGGATGAAAAGACCCAGAGACCCATAATATATACACGGCCGCCGGCATTCTGAGGTATACCAGATGACAGGCTATTGACATCTCACATAAGTGGCATGGGCTTCAACCTGACCCATGCGCCCTGCCTCCGGACAGCCCTTTTGACCGGTCTTATGAACTGTGGGTAATTTGGCAAATCGTGGTTTTTTTTGTTCCCACGAGGGGATTGGATCCACATGTTAAAGATAGCTTTGGGCAGTCTATAACCGTGGCTCCCCAGGTATCCCCAGTGTGATTCCTCAATTTTGATCCATGATGTAAAGATGCATGACTTTGTTCCAGCACAGCGGCAACTGGTCCAGGAGTGAAGGGGTTAATAACAACATAACCACAGGACTTTTAAAACCAAGGCTGCATTTCTGGTGCTTGCAAGCTAAGGACAATTTCTTTCGTTCCAAGGCCAATTTATTGTGTTCCCTTATCCCAGTAAGTGTTGTTTTAAGTGTATTCTGCAGATGTTGTGTGTTTGTCTATTAAGGAAATAAATCACAATTTATTTTGCAACTTGTTCTGTTCAATCAAATACCCAGAAATATAAATGTGTGGATGAAGTTGGTGTCCATCGTGACACTCCCCACTTTCCAAGTTGGCAGGTCAGTTTCATTTTGCTGAATTATGACAGATCTAATGCAGGTAATTCTTCCTGTAATAATACAGGTAAATAAGAATTTTAACTCAGGGAGTGTTAGGACCTGCTAACGGTCATGCCTTGAAAGTGACAGCAGGCTTAAGATGCTTTGGCCAAAGGGTTAAACTGAATTAACCTTTTTCAAGAGAATATACAGGTATTGCACTGTGTATTTTTGTCACATTGGAAGTAGCTTTGGGCATCTTTGTTTGTTTTTTTGTTGCACATAAACAGGGTCCCCATGTCCGTTAAGATCTCTTTAGGACTTCCCACCTGGCTAAACAAACTCTTTTGCTATGTTTTTGGCAGAAGTGTTACGTATGGGAAATGCCTCCGGATAGCAGGTGGCATAATCTAATATTACCAATATATGCTGGTGTACTCTAGCAGATTTTATTAGAGGTCCTACTAGATCCATTGCGATCCAATCAAACAGTACTTCTATCATTGTATGGGGTACCAATGAGCTACGGTATGCATTCAACGAGGCAGTATTCTGACATTCTGGGCATGAGAAACAATAATTTGTCATTTACGCTACAACCCCAGGCCAAAAGAACCTTCACATAACCTTTTCTCTTGTCTTTTACACCCTCAGGTGCCCCCCAATGGGTGACTATGTACTATGTGCAAGGTGTAATACAATATTTCAAAATGTCCGTGGGACTAACAATTGTTTAGTAATAGGAGGAATTCTACTATCGACCCGATATACAAGGTCATTTTTTACCTCGAAATAAAGGTAGGAAAGTGACATCTCTGGTGCATTGGTAGTACTACTCTGGTCCTGTTTATTCCCCCTCAACTAAGGTGGGCTCTTCCCACTGCGCCCTCTTAAAACTCTGGGACTAACCTCTAGGTCAGCCAAGGTCTTATCAGTTCTAGGGTGCTAGATGGCCCTTCAGCATCCTGCCTTGGGGTATACCCTACCACGCTAGCCATTGGAAAGAGAATTTTACAGCACGTTTCCTCTTCCCCCTTTGTATTTGAGCCCTCCTCGACCTCCATGTCTGAAAAAGGAAAACATCTTGCTTCTCGTGTTGCCTTTTTATGATCTGCTGGCGAACTCTGGGCCTTCTGATATGTCTCCAGATGTGTCAGTGACATGTCAGCTTATTACAGACTAACACTACAAGTCCTTAGGGCTGGGTGAAGGTCACACAGATAAAACACATGGAATCCCGTCTTTCAGGGACACACAGGAAACAGAACAGGAAGAAGCTGTGAGCCTGAGATCCCCCAGCAGAGATCTCTGGGGAAGAGGTTATGTGCAGAGCAGAACTCATTCCTCTACAGTTTATCTGTATCCTGAGAACATAATACTGTGAGATTTATTGTCGGAACACGGAATCAGCAGATCAGTTACTTCTGTTTCTCTGACTAATGACAGCTTCATAATTACTATGCAAACAAAACACAGAACAAAGCTAACATGTTACCTGTGCCTGAGGTCTGACAAACAGTCGTATCACCAATATAAATTAGCTAATAATTTTTAATCCCCTTAAGTTTTGTTTACCATGGAAATGTAAAAAGTATAAAAAATGATTTAACAAAGACTTCTATTTGTCCGATTTAATTTAGAAAAAGGTTTTAGTCATCTTCATTTAATCAATTAAAAATATCTCTGTCATTTGGTCACTTTCATAGTAAAAAAAGCATATGCATTTAACCCACAAATAAATCTGGTGCTGTTTTATGTCCCATATTATCACGGAAGATATTGTTTATTGTTGTAATTTTTCCAATCTTCTAATTATGCATTTAATGCAAATCTCAATTAATCATTTTTAATATATAGTAAAATGTCTATTTTCCATGTAACCATGTAGAAAGTTACTTAACAATACTCTGACAAGCAAAATGATACCAAATTGTATGCAACTTTATAAAGACATAGGGAATTGCATGAATATCAGGGTTTAAATGTATTTCCCTGTAATGAGCTTTATATGTGTGTATATGATTAAGGACAGATGTGCACATTGGTTTTATATATATAGATATACATATATAATTAGGACACTATGCAAATAAAGTAACCACATGTCCTGTGTATAAAAGTCTCTGTCCCCGAGTCCCAGATAAAGCAGAGGAAGTGACTCTGTCCCCTGCAGGAGCCGTCACCCCCTGACACTCCCACACTGCCCCCAAACTCTGCAGATATGGAGACTTTTCTCAGGCTGGGATTATTATTGTCATGTTTAACAGTACCATTTCCCAGGAACATCACACAAGATCAGGATAACATGTCATTTAAATGATTAATGTCCCGAGTTGAGTCCACGTGGTGAGATGTCCTTATGTGTCATGGTGTTTGTCTCTTTCAGGGTTCTGTCTGTTGATGTCCAACTTGCCCAGTCGGACCCATGTGATAAAGCCCGGAGCCCTCACACACTGTCCTGTGACCTCCGGATTCACATTCAGCATCTATACATGCACTGGGTTAGACAGAGTCCCGGGGGAGGTTTAAAGTGGGTGTCTTATAGCAGCGGGGAGCAGACATACTATGAGGATTCAGTTAAAGGGCGATTCACAATCTCCAGAGACAATAATAAGAACACGTTATATCTACAAATGAATAACCTGAGACTGAAGACAACCGCCCTTATTACTGTGCGAGACACAGTGACAAAGTCCTCACAGGACTGTGACAAATACCTGTCCTGTCCCTCTCCTCACTTGGCAGCAGGGGCGCAGCAACACATGAAAAGCCTAAATAAGAAGTGCGGTTCAGTACACACAAGCTTCTAGTTTCTCTATCACGGTTTATTACAAACGGTGTTTACTGTACTAAATTGTTACATATTTCCACTAGAGGAGCGAGATGAGAGGGAGAGCAGGTAGAGGACTGAGCGTAGATTGAAAGTGAGAGATATTAGTGTGTGTGTGTGTGCGTGTGTGTGTTGGTGTGGGTGTGTTTGTTGTGTTGGGTGTGTGTGTGTGTGTGTGTGTGTGTGGTGTGGTGTTTGATTAGTCCAATTGTGATATGAATGAGTGGTGAGGTTTGAGTTTTGTAGTGTAGTGGTGAGTATAGTGAGTATAGAGCCTGACACCTATGTTATTTATCCTTTTCTAGAAAACTCTAAGTTACTGACCCACATAATACAGATTGTTGAGACTCACACAGTTCTGTAATCCAGAGAAGTACATCCATTCTCAGTACTTGTCAGATATAGAAAAGCAGTGATACTGTGATCACAGGAGCAGCTAGTGGGACATACAGTAAAGTAATATCAGGAAATGTAACCTCTCAAACAAAGGATTTGTACTAAAAACTACACGTTTAATAAGAAGAAATCAGACAAAATCTTCTTCTGTATCTTAGTTTTCCTTCTTTTTTTGCACCCAACCTTGTGACATGAAAACATGAAATAAATTATTTCTGCAGCAATCGTTTCAATGCGTTTATTTTTACTTCATATTTTGGTTTTTATACATTTTTCATGCCCTGTGCAATCCTCTTTATTCTCTTTTTATCGGTGATTTAAAAAATTCTATACATTATGTGTAAATAATTAAGGACAAGCTGTTGTTACATTCTCAGCTCACTCTGCCAGTCTTATTCACATTTACATTCTGTTATTATTCTACCCCAACCCCTACCATCCTCATCTTCTATCCCCCCTTATCCCCCCCATCCTCATCTCTATCCCCCCCTACTCAACTTACATCTTCCCTCTCTCCCTCTTCTATCATCAACCTGTATCCTCCCTTATCCTCATCTCTATCCCCACTGCCCCCTCTATCAGTGAGTACAGTATGGATGTAATCCGAGTAGCGCTCCTGTTAATTACCTTAATGATTAGTCACAAGGTCGGAATCTGCCAGCCTGAGCAAGGGAGAAGCAGAGACTGGGGTGTGTGATTCTCGGCCGGGATAAATAGGAAGAATCTCCTCTCATTACTTTGTGTTCTGTCCTCAGTACAAAGGGACGTTTATTGGCACAGTGTCGTGTAGTGTTCATAGTAACACAGCTGGGAGATCTGGTAACACTCACTCTCGTTTGCAGTGTGCACCTCCCAAACCTGTTAATTATTCTGCTCTTTCCTGGACACAAAATGCAGTATTATCAGGGTGATACCCTCGGGTGACTGATCTGCGGATGTGCTGTCGCATTCACACCCTTCAGGCCGACAAAGAGGGACACGTTTCCATGTAACTGACACAAACCTGGGATTCTATGTAAAACTCCTCAGTCCCACGGTCTCTGCTGATTCATTTTGTTATTTGAGATGTAAATCATGAACCAAAACAAGCAAGTTATTTTGTTAATACGGCTCTTTCTCTGCTGGTTCATTAAACAAACTGCTTGTTCCCCATTATCGATGAAGTCCTTTTAATTTACTAGATGTTTAATATACAAGGATGTTTTAATTCTGGTGATAATTTCCCCATCTTTAGTCTGCAGGCAGTGACATGGGTCCAGTTTATCACTAAAGCAGATGTGATATTTCCAGGGGAAAAAGGTCCAGATATTTTCATTTGAGGGACAAACATTACAGTACAAGACACGTCCTGCCCAATGAGAAAGAAGATGGACCTGGTAATCTTCCAATAATAACACCAGCTACAATGTAGCAAAGTATTATTAGAGCTGTAAATAAAAGAAATTAATAGATTGGGTTAGAAATGATACAAATGTGTGAAATAGTCAGTTTCATTATATATGCAAATGATTTATGCAAATGATGAACTTCATCTTCCTCTGTGAAATATTTAAAGACTTTTACCTGCTCTTGGACATCAGACTGAGAAGAGGAATCTGTGTATCAGCAACATGTGCATCTTCTTCCTTGTACTCTGTGTAATCCCAGCTCTGCCGTGTAAGTGGGAACCAGGACTGCACACTTATACTCTCCTATAGCCTGTGTGCACTTGTGTGTAATGTTCCTGTCTCCCCTTTTCAGGTGTCCACTCACAGATGTCACTGTCACTCTCAGGACCTTTGTTAGTGAGACCCTCTGAGACCCTCAGACTGACCTGTAAGGTGACCGGTGTCCCAATCACTGATGGCAGTAAGATCCACTCTGCGGACTGGGCCAGGCAGCGGACAGGGGACACCCTGGTTTTCTTGGCTCATCTTAATCATGCACAAGGCTCAGCCTTCAACCCGACCCTCCGGAGCAGGTTATCTCTGTCCAGAGACACCACCAGGAATGAGGTGTATCTGGGAATGACCGGAATGGAAGTAGAAGACACAGCCACATATTACTGTACCAAGAGCCACAGTGATGTAACCAGTAACAAATACTGCTGCTGTATTGCATGGCTATATCCCAGGAGGATACATCTGTAACTGATAAAGGAAATAGCAATAATAAAGGTACAAAGTAACGAACAAATATACAATGTAGATTTATCTGGCAGTGAAGAGGTTAACCCCCGAAGACAGATTTCTGGATCAGACACCTCCCAATAACAATATCA